>CACRXK020001120.1:5757-59791 GCA_902702795.2 Paramuricea clavata | reverse complement strand
GATTACACTAAAATACTTTATTCACATTGGATTATGATAACTACCATCATCATCATTGCCTTAACCACCCCCTTTTCCACCATCATCATCGTTGCCACCATCATCACCATCACCACCACCATCACCACCACCATCACCATCACCATCATCACCGCCATCATCACCATCACCATCACCATCATCACCATCACCACCACCATCACCACCACCATCACCATCACCATCATCACCACCACCATCACCACCACCATCACCACCACCATCACCATCACCACCAGCATCATCATCATCACTACCACCATCATCACTATCATCACCACCACCACCATCAGCGCCATCATCATCATCACCAGCATCATCATCATCATCACCATCACCAGCATCATCATCACCATCACATGATCATGATCATGACCATCGCCCCCACATCATCACTGACTACCATCGTCATCACACCATCACCACCACCATTATCACCACCACCATCAAAGCTAACATCCAAAGACCCACTAACACTCTTTTAAAACTTCCAGGTAAAACACGCCCAGGACTGCGGAGCGGTGGGCGCCATTTTATACAACGACCCCGCAGATTTTGCACCAGAAGGCCAGGACAAGGTTTACCCACAATACATTTGGCTCCCAAAGACTGGTGTCCAGCGCGGTAGCATATTTAATGGTCGTGGAGATCCTCTGACCCCTGGCTTGCCATCCGTAGATGGAGTATTCAGACTACCCGAAGATAAGGCTAACCTGCCCAAAATCCCAGCCACCCCGATGCCTTATGGAGACGCTGTTGAAGTCTTGAAAATCATGGAAGGTAAAGCATTGTTCAATCATAGTCAATAGAATAAAAGAAGGTTAGGGAACTCGATGCAGACATCATATGCCAGACATAAAGGCAAAGCTATCGACGAGAAGGACTATTCAATCATAGTCAATAGAATAAGACAGACACAATGAGTTTGCTACACTACTCTTACACACAGACAACTTGATAACTCTATCATGTTGTAAACTATTCTCTCTAGAGATCCAGTAAGTGTCGTCAACGATGTTGGTATCACTTGAACTATAGTCAATAGACTAAGAAGGTCAGGGAACTCGATGCTGACACAATAGATCTCATTGTCTATGTTTTTGTCTTGGTTTATGCAAAAAATGGTCGGTTCATCGTCACGTGTGTATTGTTTTTTCGCCCAACCAACCAATAGCAGTGTTTTCGTTTATTTACCTAGTCGTGATACGATGAACTGGGTATTTCTTGCATAAACCAAGACAAAAACATAGGTAACGAGGTTTATTATGCCTCGGCATCGAGTTCTCTAACCTTCTTATTCTATTGACTATAGTTCAAACGATGCCAACATTGTCGACGACACTTACTGGATCTCTAGAGAGAATAGTTTACAACTGATGGAGCTATCAAGTTGTCTGGGTGTAAGACCAGTGTAGTAAACTCAAAATGTCTATAATCTTTCACTACAGGTAGAGAAGTCCCCAAAAGTTGGCAAGGGACATTAAACATCCCTTACAAACTCGGAGATGGCGGCCTCAAGAACAACACTGTAAAAATAACAGTCAATGTCCCTAACAAACGACAGAATGTGTACAATGTCATAGGCACTATATATGGCAAAGAGGAGCCGGATAGATGGGTGTTGATAGGGAATCACAGGGATGCTTGGGGATTCGGAGCAGTAGATCCATCGAGTGGTACATCTGCCATGATGGAAATTTCTCGTGGTCTGGGCGAACTTTTGAAACAAGGTGGAAGCAATAGATGAAAGTATTCATATATTATTAAGTTAGGATTGGATACTGTGCTATGAAGCTATCAATGATCATAATCATTGTAACTATTAGTCCATTACCATGATCACTAAAATCACAATTAGCACACACCATTATAATCACCACCATCATCACCACCATCATCATCACAATCACTATCAAAATCATCATAATAACCACCATCCCCATCATCATCATCACCACAATCATCACCACCAGCATTATCACCATATAACATCTCTTATTCTTCTAAAGGTTGGCGCCCAAGACGTACCATCAAATTCTGCAGCTGGGGGGCAGAGGAAGCAGGCTTTATTGGCTCAACAGAATGGGTAGAACAAAACGAACGAGCGTTATCAACAAAAGCTGTCACTTACATAAACGTCGACAGTGCTGTTGATGGGAATCTCACACTACAACTGTCCGGCTCCCCCCTGCTAAAGTCTCCAATCACAAAAAATGTAAAAGAAGTGAAAGACCCTCACGGGGGGAATGTATACGAACAAATGGTTAAAGCAAAAAAGGAATTTACTTATAAAAACTTGGGATCCGGTTCGGATTATGCAAGTTTTTATCAATTTGTTGGTATGTTTATTAAAACTGATAGAGCTATCCAGCGGAAATAAAGTTTGTTTAGTTTAGGTTTCCTCCTGTAGTAACACTGGATCAATAAGAGATGATCCTTGCTAGACCTCTAGGAAGAACAGTTTAGAACTGATAGAGCTATCCAGTATAAATAAATTTAGTTTAGTTTAGGTTTCCTTCTGTAGTAACACTAGATCAATAAGAGATGATCCTTACTGGACCTCTAGGAAGAACAGTTTAGAACTGATAGAGCTATCCAGTGCGAATAATGCTAGTTAACTTAGTTTAGTTAAAGGTGATCTACAGTCCGTATGTAGACAAAGCCTTTGTTTACATTTTTGTGTCCAAAACATTGAGCTTTATTCGACAACTATTTATATTTTCAAGCTTCTATAGAGTATAATAAATGATCAAGAAACAACAATCAGGCTTTTCAAGAACTTAAAACATAGTTAAACTGTTTGTATCATAAAAAGTGGGCTCATTTGTGCACATGCGCAGGTCGGACTGTAGATCACCTTTAAGGTTTCCTTCTGTAGTAACACTGAAACAATAAGAAATAGCTCATACTGGACCTAGAACTGTTTCTAACTTATCGAGTTATCCAGTATAAATAAAGTTTGTTAATTTCGTTAACTATGCTTGCTTGTAAACAGTTTTCATGTTCCACAGGAGTGCCATCCTTGGATATGAATTACGCTGGAAAAGTGTACTATCCTGTCTACCACACCGTCCACGACACATATAAATGGCTTCAAGGTCTGATCGACCCTAAGTTTGTGTACCACCTAACTACGGCTAGAGTTGCCTCGAAACTCCTCATGTCTACAGCGGATAGCTTCGTGCTGCCTCTCGATGTGACAGATTATGGAAAGTCTCTGGATAGCTCTCTTGAAACGTTGAAGAACAATTATGGTGCCGAGCTTCTAAAAAATAATGTCAGCTTGGTGTATATTGAGGACGCAATTGAAAAGTAAGATTTGATAAAAAATATTCTTACATTTCAAAACAGTTTAGAAAGAAGTGATAGAGCGAATAGTTTAGAACTGCTAAAGCTATCCAGTATAAATAAAGTTAGGTTAAACGCCAGCCAAATGAGCATGAGCGTTGATAAGAGTTGCAACTATTGTCTGACCGCCATCAGCATTCACAACATTCTTCTTTCTTTGTCTACAGATTCAAAGACGAATCAACAAAATTCCAAGCTGAGAAAGGCACAGCTATCGACAAGAAGGACGACATCAAACTTCGAGCTCTGAACGACAGAATGGTCAACGTCAAAAAAGCCTTCATCACTGCGGCTGGTCTGCCTAACCGACCAATGACAAGGCACGTTATATTCGCACCTTCAGTCAACAATGCATATGGTAGCACCAGCTTCCCTGGGATTTCAGATCTTGTTGTAAAACAGAATAAGACGGATCAGGATTGGCTGGATATTAAGAGGCAAACATCCATTGTGTTTAAAGCGATTTCGGATGCTGCTAATACTCTGAAAGCTGACGCGAATTAGAAAGAGAACGGTCTCGTAAAAAGACGAGATTTCTTCAATATGGCAAATTACCCTATCAGTGGGTCTTGATAAGCATTAAGCTCTAGAGGGTCATACGAGAATGAGAGAGTTGGCAAGCGAGAGTTTGCATGAGAGTTTTCTCAACTTTCATAATTAACCTGTCAAACGAGAACGAGAGTTGATGATAGTTAACTGCATATTACCACGCAGAACAAAAACCTTCATCAACTCTCGTCAAAATTTGAACTAGAGGAAAGTTGAAGCGATGAGAGTCATATGCATCAACATTTATTTTCGTTTGACCAGGCTTTACAGCACAACAGACTTTGGTTTGAAAGTTCAATACTGACATGAACAAAGAATTCACTCATACAAAACTTGTACATTGAATAATGTACATTATTTTCTCACTCTGATGACAGCAGGTTGACCACCATCTACTCCACTATAGCGCTTAGCGAAATCTACCTTATTTCAGATTTGACTTTGCAAGAAATCTCATCAAATGCGGACAAAAATGGAACTTAAATTGTTCACTTATGTGGTCTTATCAGTTTAAAAGAACTCGACTCGGTATGGAGCATTTACCACGATTTTTCACTCGATATCGCCCAGAATTACCAGAAAATATAGTTGTAATTTCACACACTAATTTTATGTTAATCTATAATTCATGCCATGATTAGTTTTAAGTTAGTAGCAAATAAAATACGACCACTGTGGATGTCTGTGTTGGGTTTTCGTCATAAATATATGTTTAGCGTAGTTGTTTACGTATTCTCAAATCTACTTCTTACGTCATTCGTGTGAAGATATAAGGGATATAGCATACAATCTTGAACTGTCTTTGCCAGTGTAGGTAGCTCCAATCAAATTATATTAATCAACAAACTTTCGTCAGTAGGGATGTAACTACCTGAAAATATACAAGGAGACTTTCGACGTTTCGAGCGAAGGTCCTTCGAAATTCCCCTTATATATATATTTTCAGGTAGTTGGATCCCTACCAACGAAAGCTTGTTTATATAAGCATACAAGCAGTGAATCGATTGAACAACTTGCATAATAAAGTGACACGTGCATGTATCTATAAAAAAGGTAGGTTCCCGATGAAGGTCCTTCGCTCGAAACGTGGAAGTTGTGTTAATTTTTAAGGAAGAATTTTTCAGGTGATTGTATCTCCCTCACACATCAGTTATTTCAAATTACGCATGACTACGCAAATCGGTAAATGGTAAATGTAAATTTTTATGAGTGGAGCCAGGCTGAGGTATTTATGAATATACATATGCTTGAATACATGCTGAGAATCATTTGACCAAACTTCATACAGCAGAGTTCGAAACACGTTTTATTATAAAAGGTGAGTGTTTGGGAAATGTAGCCATACTTTAATTAATCATTATATATATAGCCATATCTTAAGCATTACCAACGGCACCGATATAAACGCTGTCATATATGGTATTCAGCAGAGATAAGATTAGCTGATTAGTTGAAGTATATTAAAAATATATATGGAATATATGGAGAGTCCATTAATTTCCACCTCTTAACATCTTATAGAAGAGTCAAGCGCGCATCTACGACCTACAAACCTATCGCCGATAGAGTGGGTTGAATCACGGATTGAACAGTTTGTACAGTGTAATAAGACTGTAGTCAACTCAGCTGTGCAAATATTTGGGGCAGTGTTTGTAACACGACGTGCCACAACTTGACTATAAATTATCGAATCGAATTCTGACAACATTAGCTTCAATATGGCTGCAGCAACATTAACAAGGGGACGAATTGTTGGTATCGTGGTGGCTGCCATTGTATTATTCGTATTGGGTTTCGTAATAGGCTGGGTATCGGCGCCGAGCGATGAGGATTCCAGTGAAAATTATGATATGAAATACATTTCGAAGAAACGTAAAGAGGAGATGAAGACAAAAAATGGTTTCCATGAAAAGTTCCTTGAAGTTATAAACGCGAATAAGATCGGTGAAAATCTTAGGTGAGTGATATGACGAGGCTTGGATTAAATTCCAACGTGAAGTGGACCGTGGGATGATTTGCATTATGCATATAGTTAATTCTTTCAAGGAGAAAATTTCCGCAGCTCTCATGCTGTAGTGTTACTATAGAAGGAAACGGAAGTGCTCTCATAAAACATAAGGTGTTGCAGAGTCGAACTGGAACGAATCTTCTCATATGCGACGGCTGAGATGAAAATATAATCAGACAACTGTATAGGAATCAAACCAAACAAGTCATAGAATTGAAAAGTCCGTATTTCAGTGGTATTGAATACCTCACACAATAAAAGGATTAGTGTCAGGGTCATGCATTGCGGGCTTTTGTTATTGTTTACATTTTACTCAAATACAACAAATAGCGATAAAAATACCTTGTTTGGCACATTTCTGATACAAATCAGACAAAAAGAGCAAGGATTATGAAAGGATGCATGGTTTAAATATATGACGGATTGTAAAAACTTTCCAGATCATCTAATCTATTCGTCCCAAAAAATGGCCGCCAGCAGGAGTTTGAGCCTGCGAATTCCTGGTGTGACACTAATCCTTTAATTAAAACCCCGCTTTCACAAAGCCAGCGGACTAGAGCTCTGATAATGATGACTATAACCATGGTATGGTAATGATGGTGATGATGGTGGTGATGATGATGATGGTGGTGATGATGATGATCATGGTGGTTATGAGGATGGTGGTGGTGATAGTGATCATTGTAACCTTGGTGATAATGATAATGATGGTGGTGATGATGATGATAATGGTGGGAAAATGTAGTGATGATGATGGTGGTTATTATGGGTGATGATGGTGGTGATATTGATGGTGGTTACGATGATGGTGGGTGATGCCGATGACGGTGGTGATATACCCATACGTTTCGTTCACAGGTATTTCTCAAAGCGACCCCATATTGGAAGTACTCCGCGATCCAAAGAACTGGCAGATGAGATAGAAAAACGATGGCGCGAATACAAGTTCGATAAAGTAGAACAACCGAAATATAATATCCTCCTACCTTACATTGACCCCGATGTCTCCAATTCCGTACAGATTTTGAATTCCAGCGGTGACGTGACTTACGAGTTTTCTGGAAAAGAGAAGGTATTTTAATTTACATACTTGTTTAAAGCCATCGTCAAGGCCTACTGCAAATTCGATGAAGGTTTTCCATTCATATCCAAAACTCATAACCGTAAAACCTCGATCTGTAGGCGTGAAATAACACAGTGGATGTGTTTATTTCTCTTTGTTCATGTTGCTGTTTTTTCTTACCCATTTACGCTCGATTATATCTGTGCGCGGATTGTGCTTGTTGCGCATAGAGGTTGAGGTTTTGCCGTTTTTAGTTTTCATTTTGAATGGACAACCTTAAAGTGCGACTAACAACAAAGATGACTTTGCTGGTTGATCGTATTAAACCTACTTTTCAATTCTCCAGCTAATATTTAATTTCTCTCTACTTTTCAATGCTTAAGGTGGTAGACCCGAGCGAAAACGACTCTACGATGATAGCACCTTTACTGGGGTTCGCCAAGCAAGGGTCGGCCGAAGGGAAACTGCTGTATGTGAATTATGGAACATGGGACGATTTTCAAGAATTGAAACATAACTTTGGTATCTCTAACTGCAGCGGCTACATTGTCATTATGAGATATGCAGTTATATATCGCGGTGCCCAGGTTAGTAATTGCTACGTGCCATTGTCTTCACTGCAGTCATCATCAATCCCTTTACCACCATCATGGTCATTCATCACCACCACCTTCAAGTGCCACCATCATTATTACCACCATCACCACCTCCACCTATCATTATCAATCCTAAAAAGACCAAAACTATAATTTTCTCGACTTATCAACTTGCGACCTCGCGTCAACTCAACGAACATCAAATCAACATATCTGTGGACTGTGTCCCGTTGGAGAGGACTACAACAACCAAATTTCTAGGAACCGAGTGAACTCACCAACACCACCATCATTATCACAACCATCGTCACCATTATCACCACCATCATTATCACCATCATCATTATCACCATCATCACTGCCATGACAGCTAACATCCTAAGATTCCTACAACATTCTTGCAGGTAAAACACGCCCAGGACTGCGGAGCGGTGGGCGCTATAATATACCACGACCCCGCTGATTATGCACCCGAAGGCCAGGACAAGGTTTACCCACAATACATTTGGCTTCCAAAGACTGGTGTCCAGCGCGGTACCATACTTAGTGGTCGTGGAGATCCTCTGACCCCTGGCTTGCCATCCGTAGACGGAGTATTCAGAATACCCGAAGATAAGGCTAACCTGCCCAAAATCCCAGCCACCCCGATGCCTTATGGAGAGGCTGTTAAATTGTTGAAAATTATGGAAGGCAAGTGGAATGATTTGAAGTTAAATTTAATATTTAATACTAAACAAGGTTCGTGCAACTTCATAAAATCCTGGACCTTCAAGTTTTCCAGGGGCATTTGAAATATGACAAACGTTATTTCGCCAATAAGCCGAGCAAATTTTCACTATGTTTCAAATAAGGGACCGTTCATTATTTATACCCGGGGTTGGTACCGAAGATATATGGGTTGGGTAATCAAGTTTTTGTCGACTAGCTCATGGGTTGGGTGAAAAAAATTATGGCTGTCTGTCAGCTATAATATAAAGCCAAAATTACATTGCATTGGAAAATATGAAGAAAAATGTGTACAATACATTCTGTACCAAAATAGACCATCAGTGATTGAGGAAGGACTCTATCATTGATCAGCAGGAACGTGATTGCTTCGGCACACTCAGTGCATGAGTTTGAGTGTGCTTTTAGAATTTAGGCAACTTGATTTCTGTCACCGTGATCTTGTGTGTTTAATTATTACGAAGTACAGTAACACAGGGCTTGGATAAACATTATTTTTACCATTGTTGAGGTTGGTTAAATAAAACATTTACGCTGTTTTTCGCTTCTCTTCGGTACCAACCCCAGGTATAAATACTGAACGGTCCCTAATCATCGCAATCAAGTGATATCACTATGGAAAAAGATCACTAAGATCGAGAGATGCTGTATACGCAAGAAAGTTTTGTAGTCAATCTTATTGGAACAGAATGGCCCCTATGGAACTTCTAGGAAGGACAGTTTAGGACTGATAGAGCTATCCAGCAGAAATAATGTTCGTGGATTTTCTTCCTGACTGATAGAGCTATCCAATGTGTATGTAGTTTAGTGTAGTTTTCCCACAGTAACACTGATCTAGGGATGTCTAGGGAAACTGTTTAGAACTGATAGAGCGATAATAGCAAACTCAAAATGTCTATAATCTTTCCAACTGTAGGTAGAGAAGTCCCCAAAAGCTGGCAAGGGACATTAAACATCACCTACAAACTCGGAGATGGCGGCCTGAAGAACAACACTGTGAAATAACAGTCAACTTCCCTAACAAACGACAGGATGTGTACAATGTCATAGGCACCATATATGGCAGAGAAGAGCCGGATAGATGGGTATTGATAGGAAATCACAGGGACTCCTGGGGATTCGGAGCGGTAGATGCATCCAGTGGTACATCTGCCATAATGGAGATTTCTCGTGGTCTGGGCGAACTTTTGAAACAAGGTATTGTGGCTACAGATGATAAGATATATGTTTAAATTAGAATTATATTTTTCAACTCCCAAGAAACTGTCTTTATCATTATCATTATCAGCATTGATTATAATCATTTTCAACATTATAAACAGAACAATATATGATCATCGTTATCATCACATTGATCATCGTCATCACCACTACCACAACCATCATCAGCATCCCCCCATCATCATCACTATCCAACCGTCATCACCATCATCTCCACCACAATCATATTCATCATCGTCACCATCATCACCATTACCATCATCACCAATACACATCCCCTCTTCCTTTGCAGGTTGGCGCCCAAGACGTACGATCAAATTCTGCAGTTGGGGGGCAGAGGAATCAGGCATGATTGGCTCAACAGAATGGGTAGAAGAAAACGAACCAGCGTTATCAACAAAAGCTGTCACTTACATAAACGTTGATATTGCTGTCGATGGGAACCTCACCTTCCGACTGGCCGGCTCCCCCCTGCTGAAGACTCCAATCACAGAGAAGGTTAAACAAGTCACAGACCCACACGGCGGGAATGTATACGACCGAATGGTTAAAACGGGGAAGACATTTACTTATTACAACTTGGGATCCGGCTCGGATTTTGCAAGTTTTTATCACTTTGTTGGTAAGTTTTATTTTTTCTTGACAGCTGTAGTCGTTAGTGCATGTTTCTCTGTCTGGACGTCTAAACGGTCTAGACTAAACGTTTGTTTAGTTCTGTTAACTGAACTTGCTTCTAAACAGCTTTCATGTTCCACAGGAGTGCCATCAATGGATATGAGTTATGTTGGAAAAGTGTTCTATCCTGTCTACCACACCGTCCACGACACGTATAAATGGCTTCAAGGTCTAATCGACCCAAAGTTTGAGTACCATCTAACCACGGCCAGAGTTGCTTCGAAAATCCTCCTGTCTACAGCGGATAGCTTCGTGCTGTCCCTCGATGTGACAGAGTATGGAAAATCTCTGGATAGCTCTTTCAAAGCGTTGGAGAAAGATTATGGTGCGGAACTTCAAAAGAATAACGTCAGCTTGGTGTATATTGCGGACGCAATTAAAAAGTAAGATTTGATAAAAATATTTGATAACATTTCAAAACAGTATTTTGTGTGTGTTGGTGTCATGTACTCAGGTGAATATGATGTTTGTGATGTTACTCTGAGTGTGCGTCCACACTGGGCAAGCTGAAAAGTTAGCTTGGCCACGGTGGGAATCGAACCCGCATATCGAAGGAACTAGACTCAGTTCCGAAATATCATCAACTCGAACCGACTTGACCACGTAGCTCAGTTGGCAGAGCATTGGACTATAGTATCCCAAAGGTCGCGGGTTCGATTCCCACCGTGGCCAAGCTAACTTTTCAGCTTGCCCGGTGTGGATGCACACTCAGAGTATGATGAGAGTCAGGGTGTTAGCCAGGCGGCCGTCCGACCGTCCTACGGACGGCCACTTCTGAACTCAGACGGCTAAAATTTAATGGACGGCCATGGACGGCCTAAGGGAATATTTTCTTTAAATAGCAATTTACAAGCTTTGTAATATTTCATGAATACTTTGAATTGTTGTCATCTGTTGTTTACTTTACTTATATGTTCTCATACTTTTTCCCGTCGAAAACACGTTGGATATAGTTGAATTGAAGTATCGACAATGTTTTTGTAATCATGTTGATAACAGAATAAATATCGTATAGTTATTCTGTGATGTTGATGATTCTCGCATGAAGTATCAAGGGGAATAATTCGAAACCGTTGTTTAAAAAAAAACAAAAATTGCTTTATCCTTGTGCGCCACATGCTTTAGAGTTACAGTACACTACGGTTCATACCATATGTGTGCTTTTACTAATTTAATGACGGAAATGTGCATCTAAAACTAAAAGTAAGAAGGTTTAACGAATAGATCACCACAATTCCACAACATAAAATTGCGGCCACACCCAAAAACATGTGACCACACCCACAAAAAATGGTGGCCACGCCCACAAAATTATTTTGGACGGCCACTTTTGAAATCCTGGCTAACACCCTGATGAGAGTTGCAACTCTCGCTTGCATCTGCATGATGCGAGTTTTCGCTACGCGCGGTAATATTCGTCAACTCTCATCAACTCTCATGCAGCTCTTGCTCTCGTTTAATCAGGACATCATACAAACTGTCGCTTTCCTGAATTCTCATCAGTCCTCGTTTGCCGGTTTTAGATTAGAGCGGGAGTTAACATCGTTCCCAGGGCATTTCCCTTACAGTGATTAAAGCTTTCCATCTATGAGATCAGGAGCCGGTTGTTCAAAAGGCGACTAGCGCTAATCCTGGGGTTAAGTTAATCGCCTTTTGAACAACCGGCCCCATGAGAGTCAAACTGGTAGGACTTTAATCACAAAATGTGTATTGAAGGAATCAAACCTTGAAAACTGAGGTGAAAGGTTCATACACTAACCATCTCGTTACCAATATTCCACGACCTTAAGATTCCTCTGTGTTTTTTAAAGATTCAAAGACGAAGCAACAAAATTCCAAGCTGAGAAAGGTAAAGCTGTCGACGAGAAGGACGACATCAAACTTCGAGCTCTGAACGACAGAATGGTCAACGTCGAAAAAGCCTTCATTACCGCGGCTGGTCTACCTAACCGACCAATGACAAGGCACGTTATATTCGCGCCTTCGGTCAACGATAAATACAGTAGCACCAGCTTCCCTGGGATTTCAGATCTTGTTGTAAAACAGAATAAGACGGATCAGGATTGGTTGGATATTAAGAAGCAAACATCCATTCTGTTTATAGCGATCTCGGATGCAACTAATATTCTGAAAGCTGATGCGAATTAGAAAGGGAATTTTTAATATTGACTTTTTTGCCATGTTGTATACCCTAAACATGAAGATCTTTAGAAAGGCTTGTATTGTAATAACGTTCTGGCAAAAACCGTTTTAGCGAAACCATATCAAAATAGCGTCTAAAACATGTATGGGAATCAGTGTACCTTTGCCTTTAAAATCTAGGGCAATATACAAACGTAATTTATAAATTTTTATGCTAGTTTTTTTTTATATGGTTAGTTCTTAGTTATCTGTGAAATTTGACTGCTGGATCTGTATTATAGTATATATAATCTAATAATTTCAGGACCCTGAAGGAAGGGGGTCTCAATCTCTGGGACTCTTCCCGGCCATTTTTTAAAATAAATCCCAGTCCCAAATGTGAAATTGAGAGATCCCAGTGCAGGTATTGAAATATACTCGAGTAATCATCACCTATATAGTAAGAGTTCGAAGTTCTTAGATTTCATGCTGGAATTTAGAAATTTCCCCGCAATTAAGTCTCTCTCCTGATGAGAAATATTCCTTTAGAGAACACAAAGAAAGACTTGGAAAAAGGCTTACCAACATATTTGAGTATGTACGAAAGATCGCAGTTCTGTTTCTTTATAGAAAAGATAATGCTAACTTTGTATTCAAAACAAAATATTGTATTCACATAATTCAATATAGCACTTATGTCCAATCAATCGTCCATGCCATCACAACTATATATATTATTTTTTCCCGAAGAATATCTCGGGGAGCAGCATTATCAACAATGGATCTAGGATCTACACTTTCCACCAGAAAAACGCATATACCATTATACAATTATATACGATTAAACGCGAAAACTTTGCGCCTAGCTTATAAATGGGTTGAGAATTGACAACGTCGAGCCATACTCTTTAGAGTCTAGAAACTAGCTGATAGTGTGTCGATTTCTCGGTCATTCCCCGTCAATTCCTCGGTCGCTCCTCGTCGATTTCCGATTCCACGTTCTATTTCCATTCCACGCTCCCATTCTCCGATTCTCCGTTGTCCGTTCAAAGACAGCCCCCACTTGCTTCAAAGAGCAACTTGAATCATATGACCAAATTAAACGCAACTGTGCTGAAACGACGCAACTTTTCGACGTAATCTTTACTTAACGAATTGAACTGCGACAACGTTATAGCTTCAAGATGACTGCAGCAACATTGACAACGAGACGAATTGTTGGTAGTGTGGTGGCTGTGTTATTCGTGTTTGGTTTTGTAATAGATTGGGTGTCAGCGGAAATGAAATATGCTGCGAAAAAACGTAAGGAGGAGATGAAGACGAAAAAATATTTCCATGAAAAGTTATTTGAAATTCTGGACGCTGATATCATCGGTGAGAATCTTAGGTAAGTGATATCATGACGCATATATTAAAGTCTAGTATGAAGTGGCGACTGACTATGTCCATCTGGATAGCTCTATCTGTTTTAAACTGTTTTCCCTAAAGAGATCCGGTAAGGGTCATCTCTTATGGGTTCAGTGTTACTACAGCAGAAGGAAACTGGAGGAAACTTTCGTGTTTGAAAAAGCAGAACTGTTGCGAAAGCTCGACTAATCAGCGAATAGTTGCGAGTCAACAGTGGCGTAGCCCAGCCCAGCCCGACGATTCAGTCCCGCTATCAATATAAAAATTGCCATGTTTATAGACTATCAACACAATCAATTTCTAAAGAAATGAATAATGAGTTGAAATGTGCATAGCGGGACCAAATCGTCGGGCTGGCTACGCCACTGCGGAGTCAACAAATAGTGCGAATAGTCAACGAATCATTATATAGTCGGTCAATATTCGTGAACAGTTTAAAAAGACTGGTGTGAATAGTCGAAAATTTATACAAATAATGAAGTCAATATTAAAAGTAAAACCACAAGTTCTACCAGTGGGATCACTGCCCGCTAATGGCGAATGTCTTCATGTGTGTAAGATTCCATATTATTTTGTACAAGAGGTTTGTAGATGGCATCTTATCCAAAATGCCCAGACAAAGCCCCAGTATTGATGCCTGATGCCAATTTCCTCATTCCCCCGAATGCTTTGCACCCTAGTATTACATTCACCATGGAAACGTCGATAGATGGCAAAATTCCTTTTATCAGTATTTTTTTATAGATTTTTTATGGTGATATAATTAAGAATTGAAAGAAGCAACAAAGATACACCGCGCCTATGTCCTCTCATCTACGACTGAAGCCTTTAATGAGGAACTTACAAGATCGGCGTAACAATACGACCGATTTTCGAAGGTCGAATACTCGAGCAAGATCTGAAGCCGAAGGAAACAAAGTCGTCGATGGTCTGTGTGATGCAGACTATGTTGGGTCATTTACTGCCGACATCTCCACCAGCGCAATGCTGAGCAAAAAGCTCAGCAATTGAGAAGCATTTTGTGGACATTCACGGAGATAAGAACTTGTTGGACGAAAGTCAAGTTCATGTTTTGAAAAAGTGCCTGCATGGGGAAGTTTGACTGTCTTGTATGCGAAATGCCCTTCACTACGAAACTACAAACTTTTTATATAACTTTTAAGCTATGAGTTTTATTAAAGACTCATTGTTTTAGCCTTTTGATGATGATGATGATGATGATGATGATGATGATGATGATGATGATGATGATGATGATGATGATGATGATGATGATATAACTACAATTTTCTCGATATAACTACAATTTTCTCGCACAGGTATTTCTCAAAGCGACCCCATGTTGGAGGTACTTCACGATCCAAAGAACTGGCAGATGAGATAGAAAAAAGATGGCGCGAGTACAAGTTCGATAAAGTAGAACAACCAAAATATAATATTCTCCTACCTTACATTGACCCCGATGTCTCCAATTCCGTACAGATTTTGAATTCCAGCGGTGACGTAACTTACGAGTTTTCTGGAAAACAGAAGGTATTTTAATTCACAGCTATATCGTCAAAGCGATATGATACTATACAGCTAATGGACAACTTGCATGTTAGACTAAATTTTAATCTAAGTAAAGGGAAGTGAATCAAACACCACAGATGAAAAGAACATAATAAAATTAGTAAAATTGCAAAATGTGGTTGCGAAATATTGTAAAGCTTGGAAAATATAGTCTTGCAAAGTTTGCAAATTTTGTATCTGTTTGTGTAACGTGAGGAAAAAAATTGTTATCATTTTCGGCTCAAAATGGTAAAAATTTTCCGTTTTTTACAACATTTCGTAACCAAATTTTGCAATTTTACTAATTTTAATAACTTCTTTACGGGAATTTACTTTTCTTGCCTAGATCAAAAATTAGTCTAACATGCAAATTGTCTATTCAATTAAAACTATTTGTAAATCCTCACACTAATATTTAATTCCCTTCAACTTTTATTCAATACCTCAGGTGGTAGAACCGAGCGAAAACGACACTACGATGATAGCACCATTACTAGGTTACGCCAAGCAAGGATCAGCCGAAGGGAAGCTGCTGTATGTGAATTATGGAAGATCAGAAGACTTTCAAGTATTGAAAAGCAACTTTAGTATTTCAAACTGCAGCGGCTACATCGTCATTATGAGATTTGGAAAAATATATCGCGGTGCCAAGGTTAGGGATGATATTAAGCATCCTTTATTCATTCTGGATTATGATTACCATCATCATCATCAACACCATCATCACCATCATCATCACCATCGTGATCACCACCATCACCATCACCACCTGATATCATCACATGATCACCACCATCATCATCACGCCATCACCATCATCATTATCAGCACCACCATCATAGATAACATCCAAAGAACCCACTAACACGCTTTCATAACTTGCAGGTAAAACACGCCCAGGACTGCGGAGCGGTGGGCGCCATTTTATACAACGACCCCGCAGATTATGCACCCGAAGGCCAAGACAAGGTTTACCCACAATACATCTGGCTCCCAAAAACTGGTGTCCAGAGCGGTAGCATATTTGATGGTCGTGGAGATCCTCTGACCCCTGGCTTGCCATTCGTAGACGGAGTATTCAGACTACCCGAAGATAAGGCTAACCTGCCCAAAATCCCAGCCACCCCGATGCCTTATGGAGACGCTATTGAAGTCTTGAAAATCATGGAAGGTAACTGAAAAAATTTAAATTGTTGAAGTACAGATTGGGAGCTAGTGCTTCTCATCTTTCCTTGCAGCTAAGAACTGGATTTCAAAAGACATACCTCAAATGTAACTGAGTGACTGAAGCTATACAAGGCTTTTCATAACTACAACTGGGTGAGGGAGGAGGGTGCAAATGACCCACATATTGTGTACCTAGGTTTCCTCTAACTAGGCTACTTTAAGTTTCCTGTCACTACAGAGTGACACTGGATGAGTAAGAGACGATCCATACTTGACCCCTAGGGAGAACACTTGAGAACTGATAGAACAATCTATATATGAGTTTGTCACAGCTATTGCAAATTTAAAATGTCTATATACTTTCCAACTGTAGGTAACAAAGTCCCCAAAAGCTGGCGAGGGACATTAAACATCACTTATAAACTCGGAGATGGCGGACTGAAGAACAACACCGTAAAAATAACAGTCAATGTTCCTAACAAACGACAGGATGCGTACAATGTCATAGGCACTATATATGGCAGAGAGGAGCCAGATAGATGGGTGTTGATAGGAAATCACAGGGATGCTTGGGGATTTGGGGCGGTAGATCCGTCTAGTGGTACATCTGCCATGATGGAGATTTCTCGTGGTCTGGGCGATCTTTTGAGGCAAGGTATTGAGGAAGAGATGAAAGTATTCATATAAGATATATCTTTATATTAGGATTAGACTTTTCAACTCCCAAGAAATTGTGATTATCATTATCCTGATTATCGAGGATATTATTATTATCATCATCATCATCATCGTCATCATCACCATACTCATTATCATCATCACCACCACCACTATCGTCACCATAACCATCATCACCACTATCATCATCACCACCACAACCGTCACCACCACACCAGTATCCTAACCATCACTACCACCATATATAACCACAACCACCATAATCATGCCCATCACCAACACCAACACCATCTCCATCATCACCATTACCACTACTATCACCACCACCATCACCACAGCCACCACCATCATCATCATCACCTAAACACATCCCCTCTTCCTTTGAAGGTTGGCGCCCAAGACGTACCATCAAATTCTGCAGCTGGGGTGCAGAGGAATCAGGCCTCATTGGCTCAACAGAATGGGTAGAAGAAAACGAACGGGCCTTATCAACAAAAGCTGTCACTTACATAAACGTCGACATTGCTGTCTATGGGAATCTCACCTTGGAACTGTCCGGCTCCCCCCTGCTGAAGACTCCAATCACAGAGAGTGTTAAACAAGTCAGAGACCCGCACAGGGGAAATGTATACGACCAAATGGTAAAAGCAAAAAAGAATTTCACTTACGGAAACTTGGGTTCTGGCTCGGATTATGCAAGTTTTTATCAATTTGTTGGTACGTTTTTAATTAACAGGGCGTTAGAGTGGTAAGTGCATGTTTCACTTTCTGGACTCTAGAAAGAACAGTTTAGAAGTGATAAAGCTATCCAGTATAAATAAAGTTAGTTTAGTTCCACTATAACAATGCTTGCTTCTAAACAGTTTTCATGTTCCACAGGAGTGCCATCATTGGATATGAGTTATGCCGGAAAAGTGTTCTATCCTGTCTACCACACCGTCCACGACACGTATAAATGGCTTCAAGGTCTAATCGACCCTAAGTTTGAGTACCATCTAACCACTACCAAAGTTGCTTCGAAAATCCTCCGGTCTACGGCGGATAGCCTGGTGCTGCCCTTCGATGTGAGAGAGTATGGGAAATCTCTGGATAGTTCTCTTGAAACGGTGAAGAAACATCATGGTGCTGAACTTCAAAAGAATAACGTCAGCTTGGTGTATATTCAGGACGCAATTAAAAAGTAAGATTTGAATAAAATATTCTTACATTTCAAAACAGTTTGGATAGAACTGATAGCCCGAATAGTTTAGAATTGATTGCTACAAAGAGCGAATCACATCAAGTATATAGGCAATTCCAGCTATAGACTAACTTTTGATCTAGGCAAGAAGAACAAAATCCATCACCACAGCTAGAAAGAGCATGTTAAAATTAGTAAAACTGCAAAGTTTGGTTGCGAAATGTTGTAAAATGAGGAAAATATAGCCGTGTGAAGTTCGCACATTTTGTATAGATTTGTATTACGCGCGGTAAAAATAACCACTAAGCTTTCGGCTTAGCCTGCTCGCAGGCTACTTTCGGCTCAAAAATGTTTATTTTTCCCGTGCGTAATACAAATCTATACAAACTATGCGAACTTCACAGGGGCTATATTTTCCTCATTTTACAACATTTCGCAACCAAACTTTGCAATTTTACTAATTTTAACATGCTCTTTCTAGCTGTGCTGATGAATTTTGTTGTTCTTGTCTAGATTAAAATTTCGGCTGTAGCTGGAATTGCCTATTTAGACTGATGTAATGATAGATGGTACGTTCACGGATGCTGGGAAAATCATTTAAGCTTTTGTTTAGACGAGAATGAGAGTTGATGAAAATTGCAACTCTCGTCGGACCGCCATCAGCATTCACAAGATTCATTTTTCTCTGTTTACAGATTCAAAGACGAAGCAGAAAAATTCCACGCTGAGAAAGGCAAAGCTGTCGACGAGATGGACGACATCAAACTTCGAGCTCTGAACGACAGAATGGTCAACGTCGAAAAAGCCTTCATCACCGCGGCTGGTCTACCTAACCGACCAATGACAAGGCACGTTATATTCGCACCTTCGGTCAACAATGCATATGGTAGCACCAGCTTCCCTGGGATTTCAGATCTTGTTGTAAAACAGAATAAGACGGATCAGGATTGGCTGGATATTAAGAAGCAAGCATCCATTGTGTTTAAAGCGATTTCGAAGGCAACAGATACTCTAAAAGCAGATGCGAATCAGAAAGTAAACTGTCTTGTTAAAAGATAAGATTTCAATTAGTTAGTAGCAAATAAAATACGACAACTGCTGCATATCTGTAATAGAATAGGGTATTAGCAATAGAAATGCTTTACTTCACAATTTGCTCCGCTAGCTTATCAGTGCGAAGAAATGAAGGCGTTAGCGGTCACTGTTACTTTCTAAGCTTTAGGTTAAATACGACTACGGAGATTTGTCATTTTCGCGCCAGTGACGCGTAGGCGGCTATTGTACGAAGCACGAATAATACTATACACAGCAAAGTGATTATTAAACCTTCGTAGAAATGCCTAAAAAGATGAACTATTTTTACTTTACCAAGTTTGTAATGATAGCCGCAAAACAGGTCGTAATGGACCTTTAACCTTATGACTAAAATTTTGATCTAGACAAGTCTAGACAAAAATTTCATCACAGCTTGAAAGAGCATCACAAAATTAGTAATATTCCGAAGTTTCGTTGCGAAATGTTGTAAAATGCGCATAATATAGCCTTGCGAAGTTTGCAATTTTCAGTCATTTTAGATTACAAACGGGAAATTGATACCAAAACACCCGATTTGGGTGAAAATTGCAAACTTCGCAGGGCTATATTTTCCGCATTTTACAACATTTTGTAACGAAACTTTGGAATATTACTAATTTTGTGATGCTCTTTCAAGCTGTGATGAAATTTTTGTCTAGATCAAAATTTTAGTCCTTGTACTCCTGAAACTAAAACCCGCTACTATTCTAGCAATCACTTCTTGTTCTTGGGACCCTATTACAATAAAGATACTAATAATATGAGTACAATAGGGGCACTAATAATTAACATCATCATCACCAGTATCCTCACTATAACCATCATCACCATTATCACACCACCACCACTGTCCTCACCAATCACTACCACCATATATAACCATCACCAACACCATCATCCCTATAATCACCACCATCGCCAAAATACAAAATCTCCTCGAAAGAATTATTGTATATGGAGAGCAAAAATATTGTATTCACATAATTCAATATAGCACTTATGTGCAATTAATCGTCCATGCCATATATAGAGATTACCGCTTTTGGTATTCCGGATTGTTCCATTCCTTATTTCCCCGATTCCCTATTCCTTTTTTTGAAATAGCCATTAACATTGAACGCTGAAACGACACAACCCTTCAAAGGAATCTTTACTTAACGAATCGAATTCCGACAACGTTAGCTTCGAGATGGCTGCAGCAACATTAACAACGAGGCGAATTGTTGGTATCGTGGTGTCTGTGGTTGTATTATTCGTGTTGGGTTTTGTAATAGGCTGGGTATCGGCGCCGAGCGATGAGGATTCCACTTCCAGCGAAGCGTATGATATGAAATATATTGCGAAGAAACGCAAGGAAGAAATGAAGACGAAATCTGGTTTTCATGAAAAGTTGATTGAAATTCTAAACCCTGATAAGATCGGCGAAAATCTTAGGTAAGCGATATGATATGAGAGTATGTCTATATTCACAAAATATAAATCCATGATAACTCCGAAAATAAACATTTTAATATTCTAGCTTTCGAATTTCTAAACGACTCGCCAAAAACCAGCGGTAAAATGGTATTTGGTACTTAGGTGAAATTATAATAAAATAGCCCTTTCTGAAATTATAATAAAATAACCCCTTCTGAAAAAAAATAGCCCCTTCTGAAAAAAATAGCCCCTTCTGGTTTCAAAAAGCAACTTGAATTATATGACTAAAAGGCTTAAAGCAACGTGTTCAAACGACGTAATTCGAATCGAACTCCGATAAAGTTAGCTTCAAGATGACTGCAGCAACACTGACAATCGGCCGAACCGTTGGTATTGTTGTGATTGTGTTATTCGTGTTTGGTTTGCAATAAACTGGCTTTATCAGCGGGCTGGAGGTATGAGCATTTCTGTGAGAAATATGAAATGAAATATACCGCAAAAAACCGTAAGGAGCAGAGGAAGACGAAAAAATATTTCCATGAAAAGCTATTTAAAATTGTAGACGCTGATAACATCGGTGATAATCTTAGGTATGTAATATCACGACATTAATTAATGATAGTAATTATTGGTTCAGTTTCACTACAGTAACAGTTGAAGGATTTTGTCGTCGATTTTTACATTGTTCGTCTAATCAAATTTGTCCTTCCCTGCCCCTTCTGCGGACTCATATTTCGGATAAATTGTCAGCAAAATTTTAACTTTTGTCGGCAAATTCAACAAAGGCCTTGAACTGATGAGTAGTGATATATTGCGATGATATGATCTTAGATTAAATCCACTCCAATATGAAGTGGATTTCACATTAAAATGTCGCGCTAAAATATAGCTTGCATGAAATCATTTCAAGAACTTAAGAATAAAAAATCGACAGCGTTTCGACGTTACTACACCTCATTTTCTAGTCAATTGAAAGTAAAATTATAAGTTCTATATAGCAGGTTTACTGGCGACTTACATAAACGAACAGATGAAGAACCTATGGAGTCATTCTTGTAAGATTCCATATTTGTACAAGAGGTAGGTTGAGGACATCTTACCGGCAAAATGTCCAGTATTGACATAGAAATCTTCTGTTGTTGATTTCCTCATTCCCTGCTTTATTTGTACAAGAGGTTGGTTGAGACATCTTACCGGCAAAATGTCCAGTATTGACATAGATATCTTCTGTTGCTGATTTCTTCATTCCCTGCTTTATTTGTACAAGAGGTTGGTTGAGGACATCTTATCGGCAAAATGTCTATAATATTGAGGACATCGTATTGGCAAAATGTCTAGTATTGAGGACATCTTACCGGAAAAATGTCCAGTATTGACATAGATATCTTCTGTTGCTGATTTCTTCATTCCCTGCTTTATTTGTACAAGAGGTTGGTTGAGGACATCTTATCGGCAAAATGTCTAATATTGAGGACATCTTATTGGCAAAATGTCTAGTATTGAGGACATCTTACCGGCAAAACGTCCAGTATTGACAAAGATATCTTCTGTTGTTGATTTCCTCATTCCCTGCTTTATTTGTACAAGAGGTTGGTTGAGGCATCTTATTGGCAAAATGTCCAGTATTGACATAGATATCTTCTGTTGTTGATTTCCTCATTCCCTGCTTTATTTGTACAAGAGGTTGGTTGAGACATCTTATTGGCAAAATGTCCAGTATTGAGGACATCTTATTGGCAAAATGTCTAGTATTGAGGACATCTTACCGGCAAAATGTCCAGTATTGACAAAGATATCTTCTGTTGTTGATTTCCTCATTCCCTGCTTTATTTGTACAAGAGATTGGTTGAGGACATCTTATCGGCAAAATGTCTAATATTGAGGACATCTTATTGGCAAAATGTCTAGTATTGAGGACATCTTACCGGCAAAATGTCCAGTATTGACATAGATATCTTCTGTTGTTGATTTCCTCATTCCCTGCTTTATTTGTACAAGAGGTTGGTTGAGACATCTTATTGGCAAAATGTCTAATATTGAGGACATCTTATTGGCAAAATGTCTAGTATTGAGGACATTTTACCGGCAAAATGTCCAGTATTGACATAGATATCTTCTGTTGTTGATTTCCTCATTCCCCTGCTTTATTTGTACAAGAGGTTGGTTGAGACATCTTATTGGCAAAATGTCTAATATTGAGGACATCTTATTGGCAAAATGTCTAGTATTGAGGACATCTTACCGGCAAAATGTCCAGTATTGACAAAGATATCTTCTGTTGTTGATTTCCTCATTCCCTGCTTTATTTGTACAAGAGATTGGTTGAGGACATCTTATTGGCAAAATGTCTAATATTGAGGACATCTTATTGGCAAAATGTCTAGTATTGAGGACATCTTACCGGCAAAATGTCCAGTGTTGACATAGATATCTTCTGTTGCTGATTTCTTCATTCCCTGCTTTATTTGTACAAGAGGTTGGTTGAGGACATCTTATCGGCAAAATGTCTAATATTGAGGACATCTTATTGGCAAAATGTCTAGTATTGAGGACATCTTACCGGAAAAATATCCAGTATTGACATAGATATCTTCTGTTGTTGATTTCTTCATTCCCCTGCTTTATTTGTACGAGAGGTTGGTTGAGGACATCTAATCAGCAAAATGTCTAATATTGAGTACATCTTATTGGCAAAATGTCTAGTATTGAGGACATCTTACCGGCAAAATGTCCAGTATTGACAAAGATATCTTCTGTTGTTGATTTCCTCATTCCCTGCTTTATTTGTACAAGAGGTTGGTTGAGACATCTTATTGGCAAAATGTCCAGTATTGAGGACATCTTATTGGCAAAATGTCTAGTATTGAGGACATCTTACCGGCAAAATGTCCAGTGTTGACATAGATATCTTCTGTTGTTGATTTCCTCATTCCCTGCTTTATTTGTACAAGAGATTGGTTGAGGACATCTTATCGGCAAAATGTCTAATATTGAGGACATCTTATTGGCAAAATGTCTAGTATTGAGGACATCTTACCGGCAAAATGTCCAGTATTGACAAAGATATCTTCTGTTGTTGATTTCCTCATTCCCTGCTTTATTTGTACAAGAGGTTGGTTGAGACATCTTATTGGCAAAATGTCCAGTATTGAGGACATCTTATCGGAAAAATGTCCAGTATTGAGGACATCTTACCGGCAAAATGTCCAGTATTGACAAAGATATCTTCTGTTGTTGATTTCCTCATTCCCTGGTTTATTTGTACAAGAGGTTGGTTGAGACATCTTATTGGCAAAATGTCCAGTATTGAGGACATCTTATTGGCAAAATGTCTAGTATTTAGGACATCTTACCGGCAAAATGTCCAGTATTGACAAAGATATCTTCTGTTGTTGATTTCCTCATTCCCTGCTTTATTTGTACAAGAGATTGGTTGAGGACATCTTATCGGCAAAATGTCTAATATTGAGGACATCTTATTGGCAAAATGTCTAGTATTGAGGACATTTTACCGGCAAAATGTCCAGTATTGACATAGATATCTTCTGTTGTTGATTTCCTCATTCCCTGCTTTATTTGTACAAGAGGTTGGTTGAGACATCTTATTGACAAAATGTCCAGTATTGAGGACATCTTAGTGGCAAAATGTCTAGTATTGAGGACATCTTACCGGCAAAATGTCCAGTATTGACAAAGATATCTTCTGTTGTTGATTTCCTCATTCCCTGCTTTATTTGTACAAGAGGTTGGTTGAGACATCTTATTGGCAAAATGTCCAGTATTGAGGACATCTTATCGGAAAAATGTCCAGTATTGAGGACATCTTACCGGAACAATGTCCAGTATTGACATAGACATCTTGTTGTTGATTTCTTCATTCCCCTGCTTTATTTGTACAAGAGGTTAGTTGAGGACATCTTATCAGCAAAACGTCCAGTATTGATCATGTTGCTGATTTTCTCATTCCACTGCTTTATTTGTACAAGAGCTTTGTTGAGGACATCAGTCAGCCATTTTAAGGCAATGTTAAAAAGCTTGATGCCAGAGGACATTAAGAAAGGCTGCACTTGTAATAGATGTCTATCTTAAATATACGTACTTTTGAACTATTCCTATATTGTAGCATAGTTAGTAGAAAATAAACATGGTTTGGAAGCTTGACAAAAGTCATTGTTCTATGTTTTTGTCCAAGTTTATGGAAATTTGTGCACTCGGATTCTGTATAATGAGGCGATTACCCAATAAGAACCTTAGTTTCAATCGCTGAACCGTAATATTTGAATATTAATAAACGCAAGACAAAAGATGTGTGCACTCGGAACTACAATTCAACATCAGTTGAAGTTTGAATAGGAAATTCTTTGAAGTTTACCGGCCTTCCTAACCATGTTTATTTCTATTAACTATGATTGTAGCTACTATTAATAATTCTAACATCCGGAGGTTTTTGTATATACATAGTTGTAATAGTTAATGTCGAGTGCTTTTAACATGAGCCTCTGGATCGGAAGATTGGGCGACCACTTCCTACGCTTTTCGACTTTAAATAAATCATTATCATTATCTTACTGGAAAAATGTCCAGTATTGATGTTGTTGTTGATTTCATCATTCCCTGCTTTTGCCATCTATGGACGTTTGGGAAACGTCCATAGATGGCAAAATTCCTTTTATCAGTAAATGGATAAAATTATGAGAGGAGCAACAAGTGATGGGCATGATTATGGTGGTAATGATGAAAGCGGATGAATGTAATGATGATAGTGGTCGCGATGATGATGGTGATGATATGACCATACGTCTCGTTCACAGGTACTTCTCAAAGCGACCCCATGTTGAAGGTACTCCACGATCCAAAGAACTGGCAGATGAGATAGAAAAAAGATGGCGCGAGTACAAATTCGATAAAGTAGAACAACCAAAATATAATGTTCTCCTACCTTACATTGACCCCGATGTCTCCAATTCCGTACAGATTTTGAATTCCAGCGGCGGCGTGACTTACGAGTTTTCAGGAAAAGAGAAGGTATTTTAATTTACATTCTTTTTTTAAAGCTATTCGTCAAAGTGATATGATACTATACAGCTAATTCAATTAAAACCATTTCTAAATCCTCACACTAATATTTAACTTCCTTCAACTTTTATGCAATACCTCAGGTGGTAGAACCGAGCGAAAACGACACTACGATGATAGCACCTTTACTAGGTTACGCCAAGCAAGGATCGGCCGAAGGGAAGTTGCTGTATGTGAATTATGGAAGATTGTCAGATTTTCAAGTATTGAAACATAACTTTGGTATTTCAAATTGCAGCGGTTACATTGTCATTATGAGATACGGACAAATATCTCGCGGTGACAAGGTTAGGGATGATATTTTTAAAAAATCCTTTATTGGTACTGGATTATAAATAATTACGACGTACCATCATCAACACCATCATGACCATCATTATCACCAACATCACTACCTTTACCCATATACCCACCATCACATCGCCATCATCTTCACCATCACAACCACAACCATAGCCTGCGTAGCAGGCGGTATTCGCGGGCACGAGAGAATGGGAAGCTAGAAATACCACCTGCCCAAAAACTACACATTCTGAGTTCTCCCCGGCAGCTGGGTGCCGGAGCATTCTGATTGGTCAGAATGTTGATTTTCAATTTTTGATTGACAGGAGTAAAGAATTAGAATAATTAGTGCTAATTTTAGAAGTTACTGTTGCCGTATTTATAATATAAACTATTATTATTTTCGTATTGATAACGATATACCGAGTGTTGGCATACACTAACCAAAAAATAACGAATGTATTAATTGAGAATTAAGCGTTGAATTCTTTAATCTTTATCTGGAATCGGAAATCTCTTCGTCTCGAAGAATGAACAACGAATATCAATCCAACATTTGTTGCTTGATAGATGTGATACCGTGATAAAAGTGCAGATTTGAAGATACAGGCTCGTAAATGACACTCTAAGTAGTGTTTTTGATAGCGATTGGAACAAGACTATTACAAAGTTACGTCCGAAGGGGCCGAAGTTATGTTCGGCGAAAGGTATGGCTAGTCTATATTTTTGTTCAGACAATTGCGTATGATTTGATAATACACGAACTCGCTTGACTTTCAAAGCTCATAAATCGCTATAATGTTGACATCGACTAAAACTATCGCTATGAATGAGGACATATTGTTACACTGAATCGAACGTGGTATTTTTGTCTTCATAGCATTGAATGAACCGAAGTTATGAAACGTCAAAGCCGTATATTTGCACTGGTGCAATACGTGAGTATACGAAACGAAAAGCCATTTTGACAAACCATGAGAATGATTGGTTAAACTTTAAAACA
The DNA here is from genome assembly GCA_902702795.2 of Paramuricea clavata. Classification (NCBI taxonomy): domain Eukaryota; kingdom Metazoa; phylum Cnidaria; class Anthozoa; order Malacalcyonacea; family Plexauridae; genus Paramuricea; species Paramuricea clavata. Next base: position 32,611 of record CACRXK020001120.1, on the reverse strand, counting down.
GCTAGAAACAAAGTAAATATTGAACTAAGAAGTGCCAAAAAAGATTATTATTCTTCGAAAATAGCTGGTCAAAAAATTAATCTCAAGAAAGCTTGGAAAAGTATAAACAACTTGTTAGGTAGGCAAAACAAACCAACAGTGGTAAATGAACTAAATGTAGGTGAACAAAATTTGACAAGTCCTGAAGATATTGCGGAGGGCTTTAATGAATATTTTTCAAATATTGGCCCAGATCTAGCTAGAAAAATAGATTATTCCAATTCCACTTTTGAAACCTATGTCAAAAATCTCAATCAGAATTTGCGGCTTTCCAACCTGTTACTGTCAGTCATGTCTCTCATCTTTTGCATGGACTTTCCAACAATAAAGCCACTGGCATCGATAAAATCTCTTCCAAAATTATTAAATTAGCTGCACCTGTTATCTCAGATTTACTGACACTTATTTTCAATCAGGCTATTACTTTATCTTCTTTTCCTGATGAATGGAAGGTTGCTAGAGTGATGCCCCTATATAAAAATGGCCAGCGTAGTATTCCTGGAAACTACAGACCAATATCAGTTTTACCGGCCATTAGTAAAATTATGGAACGGATATTGTATGATCAACTGTATAACTATTTAACAAAATTTGAGATTCTCAGTGATTCCCAATTTGGATTTCGAAAATTTCACTCTACAGCTAGTGCACTACTAGACTGTACTAATGATTGGTATGTAAATCTAGACAGAAAATTGTTTAACCTAATAGTTTTAATTGATTTGAAGAAAGCTTTTGATACTGTTGATCATCAAATTCTGCTGAACAAATTAGAGCTCTATGGAATAAAAGGACAAGCTCTAACTTTGCTCAAATCCTATCTCACAAACAGAAACCAGAAGTGCCAAATAAAAAACTCATTTTCATCTGAGCGCTTGATTAAATGTGGTGTACCACAAGGCTCTATATTAGGGCCATTATTCTTTTTGTTGTACATCAATGATTTACCACATTGTCTAAACAAAACCAAACCGCGGTTGTTTGCTGATGACACAAATTTGACTGCTTCAGCAAATTCTATGACTGACCTAGAGACTGCAGTAAATTCTGATTTAGAAAACCTTAGAAAATGGTTAATAGCCAATAAACTTGGCCTCAATGTAGCTAAGACAGAGTTTATGTTGATTGGCTCTAAACCTATGATCATAAATATTTCTGATTCTTGCCCAAATGTTTACATTGAAAATATACAAATTAAACAAGTTCAAGAATGCAAAACTCTAGGAGTAACAATTGACCAGCATTTATCTTGGAAAAGTAATACCGAAAATATTTGCAAAAAAGTTACAGCAGGAATCTCTGCTATTCGTCGGATCAAACCATTTGTTGACCGAGATACACTTATTTTGATATATAACACTATTGTTCGTCCGTACTTTGACTACTGCTGTGAAGTATGGGATGTATTTGGCGAAACTCAATCAAAACGACTGCAAAAACTGCAAAATAGAGCGGCAAGAATTATTCTGAATATAAGCAATGACGTAGATTATACGATTGCGTTACGTACTTTGGGCTGGGAGCCACTCCAAACTGAAAGGAAGAAAACTAAAGCACGAATGATGCATAAGTTATTAAACAAAATGGGCCCAAAATCACTCACAAATCTATTTTCGTTTAAGAGTGAGAAAACTAATTACCACCTTCGGGATGTCTCAAGTGGTCTTTATTTACCAAAACCACGTACAAATAGCATGAAAAATAGTTTTATGTACGACGGAGCAAACATTTGGAATTCTATACCAAAAGAAATTAGGGAAAGCAAGTCACTTTCTTCCTTTCGAAATAAAATCGCTGCTCACATTAGTGCTTGGTAACCTTTATAAATATAACTTACCTGTAAATAGCTCAAAACTTTTGTTATATCTTTTAAATTTATATATTACTGTAATAGCTTAGCTTATCCTTATCATATTCTGCATGTAAAATAATTTTCTGGCACACGCCCCCCGTGGAAATCAGCTACGGTTGACGGGGTCAGCGTGGATAAATAAAGTTCTACTACTACTACTACTACTACTACTACTACTACTACGCACCAAGACTGGATAAACAATACCTGGAAAACCTTGTAAATCTTGGTTAATACAATAAGAGACGTAAGAAGATCAGTCTAGTTTTATAATTATATATTCATGTTCTTTTCAAACCTTTTTTGGGGAATGTTTATCATCATCTCAAAGACTTCTCCTGGCCCATGGTGCATTATCAGTGATCACTCTCTCTCTCTCTCTCTCTCTCTCTCTCTCTCTCTCTTGTTCAACCTTCGATTTAGTTCTTGCCCGAATCTGACTTGATTCACGCAAATTCTGGTGTACTTGTGTATTTCATCATAAATGGTGTGGATTCTTTAGAATGTTCATTTTTCGCGCGCGTGATGCTCAGGTGGCTAATTAGATAATTTTAAGACATACAATTACAGTTATGACGTCACTAATCATTTATAGCGTAAGATAACAGGCTGAACTATACGTTCTTGAACCTTTTCGATACCATACTGTAGGTCAATGAGAGAGTCACATGAGAATGGCGATCAGACTTTCGAGATTTATTTGCACAGCTCGTTTACACAGCTCTCTCATAAACAGAGGCTTTCACACTTTTATTAATTTACCATTATTCATCAATTTAATTAACCTCTTCTAAGAATTATTACTGATATCTTGGGTGAACATAAGATCATTAGAAAATTTGAGCAAGACCATCAAGTACGAAGACGTACTTGCGACGAAGTGTGTCACTGGTATCATGGCTGCTGAACGTGTCTTCCCGTTATAGATTCATGTGTCGCTGTTTTATGAATAATTGACCCCTAATCCTTACCCTGACCCGGAAACATGAGACTATATTCCATCTTGGCATAATTTGCATTTCCCGCGATGTGAACTGTGAAGACAGCGCTGTTTGAATCACCTCCGTGTCAGGTCAGTCTCATGAATAGTATATTAAATATGTAAATAACATATCAAATTTTACACAGTTCATGCGTCTCGAATATATTACCATATATTTGCTGATGAAACGTATCATTATAAAAATGCAGAACAATATCAATGGCCACTCACACTATTTGATAGCCATTGGCATGCCATGTGTGTTTATATTAAGAAATATGTTAGTTAATCTCCTATATATTTTATATCTTAGACTTTGCTCCAGACTGCAGAGTACGGCAAGTGCACACCCGAGATTTTTTTTGGCCAATGGTATTGCACACTTAAACATATTTCAAATATTTTCCAGTTTTGTCAGGCATTAAAATAAGGACTTCTAAGACAAGTGTAATATAACAACCACCTGAAAATCGGGAACACTGATTGATGGGCACAAATGAAAAATGTCCATTAAAGTTTTGAATTTCTATCTACAGCAGAGTTTTGCGATCATCAGGTTGTTATGATTAAACAAAACCGTATAGCATGTAAGCATGGACACAAGAGAACTTTTAATTGGTCCGATTTTCTCGAGGCGCCACCATGGTTGGCGCCGAGCGGAAAATTTTTGAAATTTGGAGTCCCTACATTGTCGGAAATGGCATTTTCGAGTGCACACTTTTCCATTTGCAACTCAATTACAAGGACATGCACATTTTCCTTTTACAGGACACAAAGTGTGTCAAAAACACGTTATTTTGTACGTGTTCATAATGACTTTTAACTTCGATCGAAATATATATATATTCTTGTTTGTTCTTCAGAATTTGGACCACGTTTTGTTTTCCTGAGAGGCAGAAATTTTAGTTATTTGTACAAATAAACAATCATTGTTTAATATCATTAAAACATGTAGCTATTTACAAGTGCACACTTGACTACGTTAACTGAGGATTGCACACTTGCACACCTGAATTTTTGTCTTGCACACCCGAGATCTCGTCGAAAACTGCCATACTCTGCAGTCTGGACTTTGCTCATGTAATTATTAGTTGTAGACCTGTAGTCTATAAAGACTAGTGAGTAGTGTAAATGAAATTTATAGAAATAGTTACACTCTGATATATTATATTGTAGCTTACATGTATACTAACAGAGTTTAGAATTACAACAGCTGAGCCTGCTTCCTGGGATAACATATCATAAATATATGGTTAGATGTTTCAAATCCATGTATTGTATACCTTACTTGTATTAAAATTCGCGTCGTATACTCATTTTCGTTCAGCTTTAAATTCGCGCATTCCAATTTCGCGAAACTTGTTCGCGCAGCTTTAAATTCGCGCAAGTAATTTTCCGTGTTGGTTCCTTTTGGTTTGATTAATAGAACTATAACAACAAATACTTCAATATTTGTCAAAACAAAATTCACGATAACAGTAAAGCCTGGTTCACATATGCCTGCGGCATGCCTGCGACTGTATCATTATGCCTCTACTTGCCGCCGAAATACCGGCAAAGTTGAACTCAAGTCTCAAGTCAACTTTCCCGGCCTACCGCCGATGTAACTGTGGCACTGGAGGCAATCGGCGAACAAATGTTCACATAATTTACGTTTTAAAGCTACCATCGGCATCGTCGCCGGTACGTCGCAGGCATATATGTGAACCAGGCTTAAAGCGTATAAAGTTCAAACTTCAAAATGTATGGTTTTCATTTGCCTAATACAATAATAATAACTAATTTTATTAGCATCCCATATATTATAGGTTCGTATATGGTATTGCCTTACATTATATTATTTACTAACAACGAGTGAATATTACACCGCAAAGCTTTTCGCGTGCATTATATTTCCCGCAGTACTAAAATTTGCGCGCCCAGCTCTGCGCGAATTCCTGCAGTATTGCTCGAATTTTAGTACAAATAAACATATACAAATAAACATTTTTCCTAATTGCCGTTGTGCTGCTGTTTCAAGATGATCTACAAATAAACATTTTTCCTATAACTTGGAGATAATCTATATACAGTACAGAAAATATTTCAGTTTCCTGACTGCCATAAGTTGTCCTGCTGTTTCGGGATGATCTATATATGCTGCTTAGCCAGATAAACATTGTCCCTAACTGTCGTTGGGCCGCTGTTTCAAGATGATGTACATTTGAAAACTTTCGAACAACTGTTATCTTACTTTTTCAAGATAATCTGTTGTTCGAAGTGGTATGTTGATGAATAAATTTTGTAACTTTTGTGCGTTTTTTTCTTATTTTGGTGTGAAAAACAGCCACTTTTCTACAAATTTTAAATCTAATTTCGATGCTCAGAATGCAGGAAATGGTACTTGCGGGCTTCAAATTTCAAAAATTTTCTGGGGGGGCATGCCCCCAAACCCCCCTAGGTAGGGCGTGGCCTTCGGCCCCGCATGTTGATTTCATCCAAAATGCTACGGTCAGATTGAGACGCTGAATCCGCCCCTGATTACTGATATCTTGGGTGAACATAAGATCATTAGAAAATTTGAGCAAGACCATCAAGTACGAAGACGTACTTGCGACGAAGTGTGTCACTGGTATCATGGCTGCTGAACGTGTCTTCCCGTTATAGATTCATGTGTCGCTGTTTTATGAATAATTGACCCCTAATCCTTACCCTGACCCGGAAACATGAGACTATATTCCATCATTGTTCTTCGGCGGTTCTGTCTTTGTTCAGAACGAAGTTCACGGCAAATTTTGACAAAATAATTATTCTGAACGAAGGCAGATGAACGAAGAAGGCAAAAAAACGAAGATGGGAATGGATGCATGTTTCACTGTTTTGTCTGGATTAGGATAAGGATAGACATGAGTCTATAACCTGTCGACGTCTTCGCTCAACACTCACCGCTAAACCTAAACTCAGTATGCGCAAGATTGTCTTCGATTTCATGTTCAGGTGGTAATTACGACTGTACAGAGCACATTCATCTCAATGCAAGACGAGTGACTTCATTATACATAGGTCTATATAAAGCTGAAATCAATGGTTGATTCCCTCAAAATCGCGTTGAAAACTTTCACGTTCCCTGTTGTACCTATGGAAAGAACAACAGAGAAACTGAAACATCTTTAATGTGATTTTACATCCTCTTTTCACCGTGTCATATATTGGATGAGGTTTTGTGGTAAGTACCCGGAATTTTAAAAAATATCGAGCCTGAGGGTCGCCAAATACTGTCGAACCGACTACGTCCGCACAATAGATTTCGAGAGGTAATATGGGCACAGATTGACATGGAGTACTGAAATTTTGATAAGGTCCCATACCTGCCTTTTTTGTTGGTCCATTCGATACGAATTAGTAGTGGAGACAATTGGCTCGATTCGTTCAATCCATATAAAGTTCGACACGAATAGAGAGATAAGAAATAGATGAGGCTGATTAAAGAACCAATATAAAGGCAATATGCCACAAATCAATTCATTCGTATTTTTAATTTAAATTAATTGCATATTAAAGAGACAATATATGAGTTTATAATACGTACTACAAAGCCATTAAGGTGTAAAGGTTAACTGACCATAAACATAAAGTACGTACATTTGGAAATCATCTGTCAGAACCGTGACGTCGTAGGAATAGAAACAAACCTTGGAAGCGAACACAAACTTCGCAGGATTAATTGGTTTTTTGACAACCGCGGCAAATATCGCAACATCAAAGCAGCTATAATGAAAGACTATGTGCATATGTACAAAGAATGAAGAATGGTGTATTCAGTTTTTGTTGCGGCGATTACTACAGATTTGTGTCTTATTGTTCACTGCTTCAGATTTGTACCTCGCAACATCTTTATGTTTTTCTATAAAACACCCCGCGCGTGATTAAATCTTAAAGTTATCTACCTATATGCCTGTATCGTTATGTATACAAACTAGTTTGTCTATGTTTAACTTGGCGGTGACTTTGTGTATGCGTATGTGTGGTCATAGTCTCCGTAATAGGAAAATATGCATGCCTCTTGACATGACAACTGCAGTCGTAAAACAAAATTAACTATTAGACAATCTCCTGTAATTTGCCGCGATACTTGAGTATTAAATGGCGTAATTTATGTTAACTAGCAAAGCGGACATTGTTTTCTAAACACGAAAGGAATGCCTTTGACTTATCTCAAATGTGCAAAGCACTTCATTAATTATATTTGATATTTATCATAACTCCACCGGTTATATAATATATCAAACAAAACACGTGAAAACTTTGTTTCATCAGGGATGGTGGTACAGTGTCAGAATGTTGCCATTCCACTTTCAAATTTTTACCCTCATTATGTTGCTATCGCAAAACTTCATGTCTTATGTTCTTATTTTATTCTCTATATGTCGCTATTTCAACGCAATGACGCAATGTTGCCAGTCGGAACTTATATTACCTTATTTACCTAACAGGACCTCACTAATGCCATCACTGACTGAACGAACTATATTCACAATCCAACGTTTTGACACTCCAGGCTAGAGCGTGTCTTCATCAAACCGAGAAGTTTGTCATTAACTCTGAATTCAAAGTGAAAGTTGGCTTAATTTAATTTACTATGCACTTTTTTTCTACTGATACCAAACACAGATACATTGTGTTTCTTATAGTTCATGTAAGGACCGGCACGTACCCTGAAAATGACAGATAAAATACACAACATGTCACATTTTATTAGGTATTTTAATTCAGGTATTTTAATCCTACGAGCTCAGTTTCCAACTGTGTAAAATAGAAGAAAAAAATGTTAGTTGCAAACCACACATGACGACAGCGACGATTTGTAGGCACGTGCTTGAGCATCGAGAATAAGTCTGTGATACTGTATTCGTTATTCGTTAAGAGTCAGTAGTCAAACTGGTGCAGCCCCAGTGGCATCATATTACAATTGGACCAATTGAAGACACGAAGTAAATTTGATAAAATAAACTGATATTTTGTAAATGCATTCTGTACTGAAAGTACATTTTGTACCTCACTGCTAAATGCAGCTTGGAATGGAATGGCATGAAGGGGTCGGATATACTACTTTTAATGACTTTATGTGTTAACGAATGAGAGTTAACGTGTTGTGTGCTTCCTTCTTTCTCGACTTTGACGACTTGTCCAACTCGGTGTCTTCCGGGGGGAGGGGGGGCATGCCAGTGGCGTAGCAAACTCGATAATTGGGGGGCGGCAATATTCATATATTCGTGTTTACAGACCTTAAAAAAAATTGATTTCGAAAGAAATTAATGATGCAGAAAACGAATGTATGAATATTGGCCCATCAATTATCGAGTTTGCTACGCCACTGAGACATGCACTGTTCACCCTTTTATCACAAATCTGAGCCAAAGTCGGACGCCGCCACTGACATCCTATATCATCGGCACACGAATCAATGGGGAATGGTCGGCGTGGGCAGCATGACTGTATATTGTACATGTCAAGTCACCTCAGGGTAATGCACATGCGCAGTAGGGTATATTTGACAGATATTTTTGGCTGTTTTTAATTTAGTGATTCTGCATGCTGGCACGAATTAGAATTAACTCATCTTTGCTTACAATATTCGTGACTTTTCAAATCATCAATCGCTAAACATTCAACATTCATGGCAGGCATATAAAACAAAGGTATAAATTAGTTAATGCGACTATCTTAACTCAACTCGTTTTATTGAAAATGAGGTAATTAGCATTCCGTGTAATTAGGACGCTGGTGTAATTTTAGTTTCGTCTCGATGGAGCTTGGTATTTGACCTCGGTTCAAATCTTGTCAACCGTTTAATCTATCTCGTTGTTTGATACCGGATTTCACACTCTTGAAAATCTTGAGATTGTTAAGCTGATCCTTTGCGTTAGGTCTCAGTTGTTTCTTGAAACGATACCCTCCAACAAAATCTTCGTGGTCATTAAAACCACCACAAATATTCCAGCCGCAAAAATTCTTATTTTGCCGGATATGGAGCAGGAATCAAGGCCAGCTGTTCCCAGCCTGATTGCCGCAATTTTTTTAAACTTTATCAAGATACATGCAATTTCTTTTGACATATTGTTTTATTACTCTGTTCCCGTTTGTGCGTCTATCGTTTGGAACACTTGGTCACTGGGCGTAACTTAGGTTATTAACAAAATTGTACTGAATATTTAGAGTTTAACCTTCAAGTTATTGAAGCAACTTAGACAACCATGTCTGTATCAAATATATGTCTGCAGACATACCTTCCAACCTTAGGATCGTAATCGAAAACTGGAAGTTTAACAATTTCACTAACGTTATTGACAGTGCTTACTGCTTGCAAACTGCGATGTATATTCATTTCTAAAGAGAAAGCTTTTATCCTAAACTGATTTTCTTGATGATATTAAGCGGGTCTTTAAACGTCTTTCTAAGAAACTGGGAGGTTCAGATTCAAATTGGGAGGCAGGAAGGACGTATGGAACTCGTGAGACTCGGATGGATTGAAAATATATCTTCGATTTCGTTCAGAAAATTTGCTGTAGACTCCGGTAAGAATATTTTCTGTAGACTCCGGTCAGAAAATTTTTGCTGTAGACACTGATCAGAATATTTTCTGTAGCCACTCCGGTCAGAAAATTTAAAGTGTTCTTTATCACATGCACTTTCAACCAAAGACAGTAGATTCATGTGATAGATTAGCAAAACAGGTCCATACAAGTCCTTTTTATTAAAACAATGTTTTGATGTTGCAACAGTGCATGTCTCATCTTTTTGCTGACCATGTACGAGCATAATACAAGACTATATATACCCACAATGACAATAGAGGATTATAGAAACTGAGTATTAACAAATGAGTGGTCAATGCTATGCCTATGGATAGCAAGCTGAATAATTCAGATTATGTACTAGTATGAACATATTTTACAAATTATAAGTAGCTATAAAAAGATCTTTGACCCTTTTTATTATAACCCTGCATGTGCCTGTGATTGGTTGTAAACAAAATTTTGAAATTTATTTCAAAGCCTTCTTCAGACCAACTTGGCAACAACCATCTTCAGTTAATAGGAGTGAAGAACGCTTTGACAGAAAGTCACGAAATATCACAATAGAAAATTTTGTCTTAGACTTAGATTTTTAAGACGCTTTATTCGGAATTTGCTCCCAACAATCCCGGAAGATGTTGGGCCAACAATGTTTGACTCGTTTGAATCATTGAAAGAATCAAGGACGAAATGCACCTATTTCTCATGTGCTAAAGACCAAGTGGTCATGCAATTTAATATGATTTCCTTCCCGGCCTTCCGCTTAATTATTCTATGACTATATGCATGCCAGTTGTGTGGGAAAGCAGTCAATCCCACGGATTTTAACTCAGATTATTTGTTTCGTATACATTGATGTTGTTGACTGATTTATGATATTGTATTTAGCTGATGAATTTAATAAGATAGCTCATTCAAAAGCTGGAAAACGCATTACTACCCACCGGATATGAAATCCTTACAAAACACGCAATATATCCAAAAATCGTGATGGCTGATGCACATGCACCAATAATCTTGGTGCATATATTATGTAATCATTTTATACTAGTTCTAACAGCTCTATAATTCATCTTCGTATACATTGGTGCAGCCACTACTTTGTAACAGAATGTATTGTAGGAATACACTGCTTTTGATCATGATCATGTGACATGTATATAAATGAATTTCGACTCGAAACAAAGCCGAAAGAACTGTCTGAATGTTCTCGGTTTAAAATGGTATCATTTTTACATAGATTATTAAACATTTTCTAAGTTCTATACATCAGATAGATAAATATGTATATATACTGCTTACACCATACGAGTCTCATCGCAGTTGCATGTTCTGAGGACCGTCAAGTAGTCATTGCATGCCTGGCATCCTGAAAGAACCAATTACAATGTTAAACTATATTATTTCGACACCACATGTCCTTAAACTAGTAAAAAGGAAAGGCATGCAGCTTTCCATTTCAACTAATAACTAATGGACCAGTCGATGGCGTTTCTACAGTATATATGCAACGCAAAAATGAGAAAGAAGTATATATAGGTTTCTTCTGAAAATGACTTAAATTATAGTCGAAACGTAAAGACTAAAGAATAAAAATGTTTACAATTTTCGGAGTGTCTATTGTTTTGTGTTTTATTAAAGTAGGCTACGTATAGATACAGTCTGTCTGTGATAAAATGGTTCTGAACCATGCAACTGCTATAATCCTGTAGTCGTCCGGCTATATACATAAGCTTGAAAGTTCTGTTTTTATATTTAATATATTTTAGGTATCATTAATTTTTTGCTGTTTTTATTTGTTCAATCTTAAAACCACTTGAACCATGTTTAATTTAAAGTCTGCTCAACGGACAAACGGCTATCGATATGAACGAGCGCTCAATGGCTCAAGGCATCCAAGGATGTTCGCCGTCCACATTCATTTACTTGTTCTATATAAACACACTATTCGCTAAGAAATGAGTGAACTGCCAAAACCATATATTATATAGAGTTTGAATCTATGACCATGCACTGATGCAAAACCAGAATTCAATGAACTATATAGTATGGAACGAGGTATGGAACATATATTTCGCATGTGAACCAGAGATCAGAATACGGTTTGATGTGAATTTCTTCACTCTCCCGATTATGTTTTGGTAAGAGTTGGAAGAACCATACAAGCAGCAAGCGTTATAAACCTTACATGAAATATATAAAGAACATGCACAAACAAATGTACTTCCAGGTGGAAGGAAATTGCGTTTTGCCGTTTACTATTGCCGTATTGGCCTATTGCGCACGATATGGTAATGTTCTGTGCAGTACAAGATTTTTAATCAGTGACAGTGTGTTATCAATGTTCGCTGTAACTTTTGTTCTCAACTATATTCGCACGAGCCGGTTAATCAAGAAAAATGTGTTAGTCGGCACGTTACGAACTAATGTCAATGACAATGGATGGCATATGCGGCCATAGAAAACAGCATCAAAATGTCCTACGTGTAGTGTTTACATAGATTAATCTCATGGTAACTAGCCATCACATTTTACATCACATTTAATATCCCACGTTGTTTAATCTAAACTCGGTCTCAGTATACCCAGATATTAGGTTTGTGGACAAAGAGAATTTTTTACTACTTTGGTGGTTGTCGAATTATAACTGCGGGAATGTGTTTGCTGATGTCGGTTGTGATGCAAAGCCAGTCGCTTCAAGAAACATTGTAAGGACAAGGTGCTTGGTTTACGGCCTTTTATACATGGGAATATCCTGTGCTTTCAAAGAAATGGCGAACATACACAGCTTGCTGTTCATTCTATATAACTCAACAGTATTGGAGATATTTCATTACCAAATGAAACTTCAAACGAAACAGCAGAAAATTGACCGAGCAAATAAGATCTATTTCACAAGTGTGGGTAAGGTTCTGCTAGATTTCGTGCACGACCAGCTTGCAACTTAAAAAACAACTGGGCATCCCTTCCTGTAGAACGTTTTGTCCTCTTGATCTTGGTAAAAATGCACACGAGCAAACAGTTTCACTTCGACACTGTACGATTCATACATGGCAACTGCTCTTCTATAAAATGCTTAAATCTGCCCAAAGGTACAGTATAACGTAAAAGGAAAACGATATCTGGTCCGAAATAACTTATAATAATGTATGATTATCTAAGTTGAGTTTGATGTTTGGATGCACAAGGAGATCCTATCTATAACGACATACATCTTATATAGCGCGGGTTCCGGCCCGGTCCATGAATCACTGAGATAATTTTTTGTCGTGTTGGCTCTCTAGAATCTTCGACGTAAACAAACCAAATAAATTGTGATAATGGAGCCTTGACATCTTTGTTGTCTAAGTAAATGGTGCCAAGTATATCTCTTCTGACCAGATGCATAGAATGAATTTACTTTTCAACAAAATTTCATTGACAAATGTCTGTTTGCGATTTGTTGCATCAGTACAGATAGAATAGGTCTGTGACTGTGTAATCCGCAATGCTCTAATTCAAATTGATGTTCGCCGATTGATAGTTTATACTCAGCAACATCTGGTAGTTCAATTGGTAAAATTTGACTACCAACTGACTATATATCTAGTCGTAGAACTCAAATTTCATGAATTGAAAACAAATCCGCGTGTTTGAGCATATTAATTGAGTACCAATTCTTGTGTGGTGAATTCAGTTTGAGAATCAGGCTGGTAGTAAAATTTTGAAATAAGGTACTTGGATTTGATCCTATTGTGTAAGTATTGGAATATCAAACTTACCCTATGACTTTGTTGTCAATAAGTTGGAAAGTCCGGCATCACACAAACTTGAGTGTTTGTGTCACCTTGTAATTTCACATGGCATCTAATATATGCTAACTGAAGACACCTTCAAAACCTATTTCTTTTTCGATAAATTTAATAGCATGAACAATTTAGTGTTTATAGATAAAGAATGTATTTTCTTTTCTTCACCTATCATATTGAAAAGACCATCTGTTGCTTTCTAAGTACTTAAATCTGTAATATCGCTTAGAATATATACATGCCGGCAGTGTATACATTAACGCATCTGTCCATTTATACTAAGCGGCGTACATTCAACTCATGGCATAAGTATATATTCATCATGTCCATGAGTTAATAACTGCTTTATTGCTATTGGTTTTATACACATGTTTTTTTACAAGTTGGATACATTTAGTATGCACTTTATGGACAGAGAGTTATCAGTACATAACAGTGTTTTGTTTAACCCATTCAAGGGAATAACTCGTGAACTTTAAAGTAAAATAAACAATCGAACTTAAAGTCCCTGACACTGAAAGCATTCATGTATTAAATCTTTACCGCTCTTACGCACCACCATATTCATCAGTTTGTGAGTTATTTGTCCCTGATCATACCTCGTCGAAACACAAGCGAAATGACTCCATACATTTTGTCTGTTCATTCTCCTTGAAACCACGCACCTTCCATTCTCCAAACACTAAACGCATAGCTCAATCGTTCATGCGCCAAAAAGCAGCTACTGGATCCTGAGTTCGGATGTTTTTCATCGTTTCCCAGCACTTGACACAGGAAATCTATGTAGCGCGTTGCCAAGCGCAAAGTTTGAATTTTTGATAACTTATCTGACGGTAGAGTTGGAATTATTTTGCGCAGTTTCGCAAATGATTCGTTCAATGCTTGTGTTCGCATGCGTTCTCGCACATTTGCGATACAACGTTGTTCACTCTTTACACCACCTCCTGATTCAGTACCAAGACGTTTCTTCGAGCGTGTGCCACTACTCCGCCGTCCTTTTTTCTTTGCTTGTGAAGCATCCTGTCTATCACAATCTGGTAATCCCATGGTTGTATGTCGAAGCAGTCTAAAGTATTAGAGAGTATTTTTGTCACACTTTGAATGTCAATCACGAGTCCCAGTTAACCAAATGTTGGTTTGCGTCAAGCAAATGACCTGCTACGCACCGTTGTGAAGTCTTAAATAAACAAAGGTCTAAGTTTACATGCAAAGACAGATGAAATCAAGCTTCTGGGGAAATCAGACGCAAAGCCAATCAGCGCTCATGTCGAGCCGTCAATGGGATACTTGACATGTATTGCTGAGTTAATTGTGTGATATAATTATGAAGATACTGATACAGCGCCGCACGTCAACTTCGCGGGGACATCAAAGGGGGCCATCACACCGCAGAACTTGCGTGTTCAAGACGCGGTAAATGCAAATAAGCACTTTTGCGTGACCGGAGGGCCAATTGAATCTCTTTTTCCACATGACTGCCCGAAATCGAATAATTTTAACTCTTAGGTTTTAGCCAGTGGTGTGTGGAGTCTAGCTAAGTTTGTAGTTTTCACAGCTGGCAAGGGAGTATACAATCTCGATGTATCAATTATCACAGGAGTGAGTATAAACGAAGCGGCGGGACTCCTGGAATGTCCAGGGCATTTTTGCGTCTGTGCTTGTGGATTCCTCAGAAGTATGGCCAAAAATAAGCATTTACGGCTAATGAAGTGATCTGATGAGTGCTTCAAGTGTTCAATTACATGAGCTGAAAGATGGCAGAGATCGTTGATCCTAATCAAACCTGTTGACCTTTCAAACACTTTGTTAAACACTTCAAACCTTTCCCAATTGGAAAAACCTTGTTTGCACATTGTTTTATAATTTTTCACACATTGTAAAATGATTTTAAACATATCACAATGGGAAGAGTATAAAACCTTTAAAAAGATATTGAAGTTACATGCAACGTACTGATATCGTGACCAACCAGTACACGCCTCCGGCCGGTTTCGGTATTCTCAAACAAATAATATAAAAACGTATTAATTAACCTTGAAAGTTCATTTTAGTGTAAGTAATCATTCATAACTGGAAGTATACAACCTTTGCAGCAAGAATGAGTAACTTAACCAAAGGTTAAGACCATAATTTTCTCTGTAGTTGTACTAATTATCTTGAATGTAAAAGGACTGGAGCAATTCCATTCCGATAGAGAAGTACAACTAATTGTTAGAGGGTTAAGGGTTTTGTTGGTGGAAATTTCAAGTGTAAATTTTATACATTTCAAATTAGACCGAACCAGGAGGAGCAGTTGCCCTGCGATTCCAGTGCAGCGCTCAGTAACGGGCAACTGAGCTATACAGAGTCCAGATGTCGAGTTCTAACCGCAAGTTCATGTATCTATTTACTGTGATACCAATGTAAGGTGTATGTTGATAGTAAAATCCTCAAAACCTTCAATAAAATAAAGCGACTGCTACGCAGGCTATGATTAGGTCTAATGAATGTATAATATATTTACACTCGAAATCTCCATCAACAAAACCCTACCTTGGGTACTTATATATATATATATGTTGATGGTTAAAATTGCTAAATAACTTAATGATGTAAATGCAATAGACCCTTTGCACTGACGTCACAAATCCTTAGAGTGCCCTCCAGTCGCAGGTGCTCCTTAACCATATATGTTCGGGTACAACAACCACATACAGCCCAAAAATGAACCATTTTAATACAAAATTATTATAAACTTTTGCAAAATTTGCTTTGTTTACAAAAGTTATATTATGCATAATTGCTAATTTGTCCTCCAGATGCATCGTCGCCGGCGCTGTGACGTCATGTGCAAAGGGTCTATACATGAATAATTGCTGAGACTAAAATTGAATCACGCCAAAGTGTTTAGGTCACGATATGAATGTTCTTGTAAATTATTCTCAGTGAGTCGGAAGGTCATCGATATAGTGTGCATGAATAAGTCGAGGGAATGCCGGTATGCGAATATTACGACTATAGTGAACGGCTAAGACGTATCAAAGAAATTAGGAACACAGAACACTGATTAAGCGTGGTTTATTTTTTGGTCAGAAGCACATGTGCCCCTAACCTGACCTAATTAACCTTTAAGCTTTACATCTTGCAAATAGCAATAATAGTATTAACAATAATTTATCAATTCATTTCCATTTCGCCAGCGCATTACAATAATTATACAATATTTTGTTGTTAAAATAGGTTGAAATACGGGTATGAAGTATCCTACATTTACCCTCGTGGCTCATGCATGCGTATATGAAAAATTACACTACCAGCAGCCTTTATTATGGATGTAACAATGCCTAAAAAAATAGTGTTATCCATAGTTAAAGAAGTCAGCTTAATCATGATATTGAATTGAATACTCGCCCTACACTCAGTAGCGCTGCCAGAATTTTAGTTTTGGGGGGCAGCAACTAAATAATTTGTGGGTCACATGCAGGCCGGCGTAGCTAGACGCGATAATTAGGGGGGCGGGGGGTGTATATTCATATATCCATGTTCACATTCCGTAAAAACAATCGATTTCATATACCCCCCCCCCCCCTCCCACAATTATCGGTCTAGCTACGGCCCTGGTCACATGGCATGAAGCACCATTTTCTGCATGAGAAGAATGCCGTCAAATAATGATTTCAGGATACTTGACCTTAATTCAGTAGGAGACATAGTCACACAGAGCTTTATACTAGCACAAATAGATTCTGTAGTTCTGCGAGTACGGACTTGGTAGATGCGCGACACTACTCCTGCGCGCAATCTCATGACATCTCTGCAGAAAATTTTCTACTCTTGTCCCAAATCAGTTTCATCGGATTTGAACGAATTCAAAACTACACTCTGAAAAATATTAGGTATGTAACGGCCGCCCCACTTTGTCCCTCCCCCCCTGGTAGGGCCATTGCCTACAGTGGAATACAAGAAAATAACTTGTAAACTACAGCTTTTGTTTGTTAAACCATCGTATAAATATCACACCAGATCAAAACATACTCGTTTATTATCGCATTAAGCACAAATAAAACAGCTGTGAAGTTGATTTCCTTAATCCGGATGTTGCATGCTTTTTATTCACTTATAAATAATAACTGCGGCTTTTAAGACAAATGGGAAGGAAAGCGGACTTCCCACGTATTAAAGTGTTTGTTATTCAAAATGTGTCAAGCACTTCGCACAATAATTTCAATAAAATTGCACCTTAATAACGTCTTTATCGGTAACTTAGGCATTTAGGCAGCTTCCATTAAGGTGTGCACGATGGGTTGATAGCGAAGAGAAATTGGTTGGGTACAAATCTCTTCAGTTTTCGACTCAACCTAGACTGATTTTGGGAACTGTTCATTACAGTTATGCCTCGGAGTGACACGAAAGAGAAATGCAGGTAGGTTGGGTAATTCATTTTTCCACCCATCTTATATAAAATTTGGAAAATAAAAGAAAATTTGAAGAGGAAATGACTCGTGTAGTCTCCTCCGCAGGCATCTTTATAAGGGTCGATTTACCCTAATTATTTTGTGATCTTTATGGGTAAAATAATAAGGTCAGTGTCAGTCGTTCTGCTTTGAACACACGGTACAATAATGTTTCATTTACATGAAGTATAGAAAGCTTCATTTTCAGTTTGAATTATATGTTCAATGTTGCCCTATAAATAGTATTACAAAACTACCAGAACCGCGCTGGATGTGAAGGTAATTTAAACACATTGTGCAATGCCCTTGTGTTATTCTTGCAATTACTAGACAAAAATTTATGCCTCGCTGATCATGAGTTGGGTAAAAATATCTGAAGCCTTAAAATGGTTCATTTTTCATTGTTTAGTCCCAATAGACCTTACCGATTATTCTCTTTTACCCAATGACCTCGTTTCCATGTTAAATTATTTTAGCATGTCAGGGGCTGATAAAGATTATATTCCCATGTTTTCCAGGGAATTAACATGGGAATATCATCGTTATCTGCCCCTGACATGTTAAAATAAGTTAACATGAAAACGAGGCCATTGGGTAAAAGAGAATAATCGGTAAGGTCTATTACCTCATTTTCCTGAGGTAAGTAAATACTGAAAGGTCGCTTGGTCATAGAGTGGAGTAATTCTTGCAAATCAGCAATCCATTGCGACACTGGAAGGTAAATGACGTAAATGTGTTTTAGTGATCTAGTTTATACCAGCACTAAAATGTCCTGATAGACCAAACTGAGTACTTTATTTAAACTCAAAGTTGATATCGGTTCAATTCTATAATAGCTATATGATTGGGGCCGGTATTGCAGACATAGATCTAACTAGTGAACATGCACACTTGATGTTCAGCTTATATCAGCAGTTTCTTTTCGACTGTTATTTGTGCTATTGAAAACGCTGTTAAACTATTGCGTTATGAAACAATGAAGATAACCACATTTTCGTTGAGAATTTCACTCTCTTGCGTTATCGATCGTTGGATTCATTAGGCCTGACCACGTTACTTAATTTGAATGAATAATTATTATTCATTCAAATAAATCATTATTATCAAAAAATTATTATTGATACCATTTTTTATAACTTGACATTGATTCGGTTATCTCGCACCCGCGCCATCTCGAATTTTCTTCTATTTCCATGGCCTTGGCTGTTGAAGATAGCAGGGGTCTATTGTATTCTGCCTTTATACTTTAATTGTTTGTTTGTTTGTTTGTTTGTTTGTTTGTTTGTTTGTTTGTTTGTTTGTTTGTTTGTTTGTTTGTTTGTTTGTTTGTTTGTTTGTTTGTTTGTTTGTTTGTTTGTTTGTTTGTTTGTTTGTCTGTTTGTCTGTTTGTCTGTTTGTCTGTTTGTCTGTTTGATTGATTGATTGATTGATTGATTGATTGATTGATTGATTGATTGATGGTTTGTTTGTTTGTTTGTTTGTTTTTGAGTTATCCCTGCAGTAATACTATATTAGTGTTTTATAATTGCTATCTGAGCCTGCATGCCGTCTTCATCTGGCAGTTGCTTCAGTCCATTTCATGCAAAGAGCGTATGCAGTGACGTCAATAACACGAGAAAGGTGCGGATTGAAAAGGATTCAACAACTGTAATTTCGCTTGTATTTTTCAGGCAGTTGAACCCTCTCAATCCGTAGCGTTCAAGAATACCGAGATTCATGTCTCGCTGTTCAATTCAATTCAATTCACGACTACATTTCACATTTTCGGTTGTTCCTAGATTGTAGTTATATTAGCCGCAATGAAAAAATGTCTTCATTACTTTACAGTCTGTAAAAATAGTTTCCCACGCTGCAACACTGTAGCCGGCATTGGGGGGAGATAAATAACCTGTTCGCAAGTGCTTATATAGTAATAAGTGTTTATTAAATTCTTCTTGCCATACTATGGGGAAAGATAAGGAGTGAAGACAAGTTTGCAATTGTGTATTGAATGCAAGATGGAGGACAGATCATGAGAGAATTGCTTATCACCTTTACACATTGCCACTAAGAAAAGTCCAGGCCAAGTGGAGTATAGACGCAATAGTTGTATAGACGACGTCGACCTGATTGTGGATGGACGTGTTGGAAGAATAGGTACAACATTTCGAACACTGTTGTTCCTACTTGAGCAACAACTAAACCTGCTTAATCAGCACGAACTAGAATTTTGGCTGGTACTGGCGAGCGATATTTATTGATGTGAATATAGCCTTCGAAATGCATGATCAGCGGTAACTGTACTACGCTTGCGCATGGCGCGGAATATCTGAAATTTATTTTAATTAGCACGCCCTAATTCAAATCAGGTGCTCCGCGCTCGCTATCCAATGCCTTGATAAATAGTATGAAACAGTTATTGGATGAGGTTTTCTCATATCCAGAATTATTAGGGTCAAGGTAAGCCGAGACGTACAGCCCGCTAAAACATAACTCAGTTATCTGCTAGATATGTGTAGGTTGCGCGATTTCCATATTTAGCTATAAGTTATTAACCAATCAAAACGTATGCAGCGACTAGAATGGATAATAATATCAATTCTATGCTAATAAGACGTGTTTTCTTTTAGGCTTTGCAATATTTTCGCAAATAAAGTGTTAATCATGTGCCAGTGCTATAATGTTAATCGTGGGACATTTGGGTCGCTCGTTCGTATCGTTAGAGTCCTCTGCGGCAGGTGCTTCTTTCATACGAAATATCGAAACTAAGACGATAACTTTGTTAATCAGTCTCATGTGTTATCTCCAAACGAGGTATTGAGCCGATTATAATTCAGTTTGTTTACTTTGATATCGTTTGTAAATGATGATGATGATCTTTGTGATAAGAAATAATGAAAACGGAAGGGTTTCAAATTAGAGAGTATCGGAATTCCAGAACATGAAATTGATTGACGGCTCCTCTCTCTAGATCTTCTACAGAGGCTTTCGTGGTCTCTTTCTGAAAGCAAACAGAATGAGGCACAGTAGTCTTGGCGTTTCTCCTCGTTATTCCATCTGTACAAGCATTCTAACTAAATATAGTTGACATTGACCGTATACCTTCGGATTATTCTGAGGGAACCGTATTAATTAAGCGGCCGCTCTTTACAAAGCAACCGCAGACGATAAAGAGTTCAATAATGAAAAAATAAGGCACAAAAACAAAACATACTAAAATCATGTAAGTTTAAGTAAGAAAAGCTAATAACTGCACACATTGAGTGCAACTTAAATTATAAGTTCACTGGACGTTATCAGGATTTGGGGCCGTCTACACCTCGACAACTGGCCCCTGTAGCTCAGCTGGTCAGAGCGTTGCACCGGAGCGATGCACCAGGTTTGATTCCTGCCGAGATCTTATAATTGCATTTTTCGCAAGTGAACATTAGGTCTAGTAAATGTATAAAATTTACTCTCGAAATTTCCATCTACAAAACCCTTCTACACTCGCTGGGCGTTGTCTTTCACGACCGATCCTAGCCATTTTGTCCCCCCCCCCCCTGCTGCGTTCGTCCCTGCCTTTTTACCAACTGGTTAACCGAGAAATTAGTCAAGCCTCGATATTTTACAAGTTCCTGATGATGGCGTAGTAGGTTCTCGATGTGAATTATATGCGTTATTCCAAAGGTTTGGTAGAAATTATGTCGAGATGAGAAGATGAAGCAGTACCCGTTTGCTCCTGAAGAATGAGGATTTTCCCTGAAATGTTTCCGCAGATATTGACCTAAAAGTCCACTTACTGTCAATTGTCAAATAATCATTTTTTTAACTACATGTTAACACATTGCATGAATACCTAATGTTTATACGGATTGAGAATTGCACTTCTATGGTCAATTTCCAACAACGTCTCAAAGAACTAAACATATATTTGGTGGTAGTGGTGTCCTAAGACACGTGTACTTATATATCAATAATAAGATCAATTATTCTACCACAACCTAAAGTATATCTAGGAATGGCGTCACTTAAAAACGTAATGAAATGTTAAAATGTTAAAATACTGAATGTTTAAAATATTAGTAAAAGTTCTAAGAATTCTAAAAATCCCTTTCGACACTCGTTGTATAAATTGGCGTTTTACTAGTTTCGTCGTTAGACCTCTTCAGAATCCGCCATTTTGAAATTTCAATATATCTAGGATACATCTAGGAATGGAGCCCACAAAAATCCGTCGAATGTTGTTGGTACTGTTTCAGTAGAATCAATGGCTCAAGATTTGAATCAGAGGATTTTAATCTCAATATGGAAAGTAAAAATTTTCCGCAAACGACTTCGAGAAAGATTTCTACAGAACTAAGCGGAACCTAAAGGTGTTAATGTCAAGTTGCTTATCTTAACAATAAAATGAGACCGCATGTTAATTATTCCTTTCTTTCCGGCGTGTTTTCTCTGTAGATCTAGAAGAGGTGAACATGAACAAAAAGCTTTATTCAATTGTCTACTATCTACTGTATGTTGGGATTTAGAAAATTTGATTTCTCAAAAGTGTCAATGTATTTGCTCATTGTGAATGCATAAAACACAAGTATGGCGCAGTCATTGTAAAGCTTGTTCAGTGTTACAGACCGCGCAGCCTTGGATCTGAATTCTGAAAAGTCTTTCGACGTTTACTATGACATTCTGGAAGACAGAGAACTATTCAACACATCCACGAACACCAGGACCAGAGCCGGCGTAAGGGGGGTGGGGGGTTGTGTGGTGGTGGAACACCCCCAGTCATCAGGTAGCCGGAAAAATATTGTATCCCAGTCGGCAAAACATGGATTTGTACAGGAAAAAAACCGCCAACCTCGTACCCAGGTCCTTTGAGCGGTTAAAAGGATGTGATGTCGCTACCGTTAAGTGTTAGATTTTATCCAAAATACATGGCTAAACCCGGCAAACTGTCTTTCCCACTTGAGCGCCTGCCTCGAAGGCTACCTGGCTTAACTGAAAGGTATTGTAGATGGAAATTAACGAGTGGAAATTTATATAACTTTAGGGTCCCTGGCAGGAATCGAACCTGCGGCCACCCTGCGCGATTCCGGTGCAGCGCTCTAACCAACTGAGCTACAGAGGTCAGTTGTCACGAGCTCTAACCAACTGAGCTGCAGAGGCCAGTTGTCACGAGCTCTAACCAACTGAGCTACAGAGGCCAGTTGTCACGAGCTCTAACCAACGGAGCTGCAGAGGCCAGTTGTCACGAGCTCTAACCACAAGTTCATGTATATACACTAGGGTTCGATTCCCGGGCGCAGGTCCGATTCCTTCGGGGCAACATGAGCTCCACCTTTGAATTTACTATATGAGTAAATTCTTAAACACGTCCGAATTTATCATTATGGCACATTTTGAATTTATCAATAGAGTTAATCATAAAACCACAAGCATTGGACAAGGCTATAAATGTAATGGCACTAAAAGGGAGGCTGGTCGCGCGGTGGTGGGGATATCTTCAAGATTTTCAAAAAATAGTTTTTAAAAAAGTTTTAAAAAAAGTTTTAAAAGAGTTTTAAAAAGCAAAAAAACTTTAAAACGTTAAACTTTTAAAAAAGTAAAAAAGTTAAAAAAATTTAAAAGGTTAAAAAAGTTAGGGTTAGGGGTTAGTGGTTATGGTTGGGGTTAGGGTTAGTGTTAGGTGCCGCGAATTTATTATTATGATAAATTCAAAACGTGCCGCGAATTTATCATAATGATAAATTCGGACGTGTTTAAGAATTTACTCATATAGTAAATTCAAAGGTGGAGCTCATGCTGGCCAGGGACCTTAAAGTTGCACTTTTCGCTTCTGTTCCTTGTGATGGAACTATAAATTTATATTCAGACTCTTCAGGCATGAAATTCTTGAACATTGCTGAACGGTGTGTAAACATGTCTACTGGCATTTGGTACAAAACTAATTATCTCTGGAATGTCTTTTCAAATAATGAAACTATAGTATATTTGCAGTGTGTTTCCCAAAGCTTCGGTTCACTGAAAATGGCAGATTTACTTCCCTACATTTTGCCTAAATCCTGAAATTTCCAGTGAAATTCTTCGAACGCGAACGTCAAGCATGAATCTAGTTTCCGGTGCAGCTAGTGTTTTGACGTGTTGCATGCGTTCTTGTCGTTCAGCACGAATGTCAAAACTGCGAAACTGACGTCCTCTAGAGAACGCTATCTCCAACCGGGAATTTGAAGCGAAACTGGTGAAAAACCCCTGGAAAATCAGTGTGATATTGGGTTGTGTATGCAAATTTCTTGCCTTTTTGCGTTCTTTCCACGCTATACGATATAGATCGAAGTTATATTCTTCGGCTAATCGCAAACAATTTTCGCGTTTTACCCTGTAATATTAATAGACCTGCCAAGTTCGGCCGGACTGGAGCACAACCTCGTTCCCGGGACTGGAGCATTGCTGTCATATTTACTGGTAACATTTTTAAAACAGCATTTCAAATTTAACCAAGGCTCTCCGACATATTCACTGTAATACGTCTTTCACAAAGATCATAAGATCCACAGAATCTTCTGAATAAAGAAATTGAGATATGTGTAATCTGCCGGAATCGACTCCATTGTGAGCTAAAAAAATTTTAAAAAAATGTTTATCAAGTTTAGATTAGTGTCAGACAAAGATCAGATTAGGGTTCAGTAGATTAAGATTTAGATTAGGGTTAGGGCTCATGTCTCGAATTTATTGTATTGATAATTTCAGACGTGTTTACAGTTGATTTCCTGATAACTTTTCCCTGAATGCTGCGAACCGTTTGGAACTTCGTTGTGAAGTTCAAAAGTTCATACTGAAATTCACAAGCCGGTTGGTAAACAAAGCCTCTGATTGGTCCCTGTACAAAAATAAGCCAATCAGAGGCTTTGTTTACAAGCTGGCTTTTGAATTTCAATATGAACTTTTGAACTTCATAACGAAGTTCGGAACGAAGTTCGCAACATCCAGGGAAAGTTATGTGAAATCAACTGTAATAATTTACTCACATAGTAAGGTGGAGCTCAATCAGCTCATTATGGCAATATTTACACTGCTGACACTGTCACAGCATTATAATTAATCACGGCAAGGAGTGAGTGGAATCACTGTCAATGTTTTCATGGTTTATCCAGTAGCGTAGCCGGGCGGTGGGGAGCATTGAGTGGCGAAGACACAAATCACCCACGGGGGTCCGGGCCGGGGCATGCTTTCCCGGGAAAAGTTTGGATTTCTAGGGCTTGGAAATACCATCTCCCACATTCTGATACGAGTTTTTAAAAGTAATTGAAAGGTCATAAATCACAAAATTCTGTTATTATTACATTGGAACAAGGCACACTACATGTGAAAATGTATTTAGATTTAATTTATTGATTATATTGATTATCAACTGAAATATTTCATAAAATTATAGACCTATCATCACACATTTGGTAACTAAATTTAAACTATATCCATTTTTCTGGGAGCACAAATGTTTGTGGAGCATTACATGGAGCATTTTCAACCCCGGGGTTGAACTCAGCCCTGTTTACCGGGTTGAAATTTCAGCCCTGTCTGTAATACAAAACTCTATCAAAATCAAACGCGCGATTACATGACAAAATTTTCAACCCAGGGCTGAGTTTAACCCCGGGTTTGAAATTTCAACCCTGCTTCAGCTAGCAGGGTTGAAATTTCAACCCCGGCGTTGAACTCAGCCCTGGGTTGAAAATTTTGTCATGTAATCGTTTCAACCCAGGGCTGAAATTATAATGAGTTATTCGAGCGTGCGTGGTAGTTAACAATTATTCGCCGAAGGCGAGGTGATTATCGGTGAATAAAAACCGAGACGAAGTCGAGGTTTTTATTCACGATAATCACCGAGCCTGAGGCGAATAATTGTTTTAGTATAATTTCATAGGTGATTATTTGGAAAAAAATAAGAAAATACATATTTTTCTTCGTCATTTAATTGACAAAAAGGCTTCGGCCGCCATTTTGAAAATCGCTTAGGTGATTATCGCGTAATAATCACCTCAACGGCAACCAATCAGCGTGGAGAATTTTCAATAATCACCTATGTAATTATACTAATGACAGTTATTACAAGAAAACAAAATAAAGGCTTTTTTACTTCCGCGAATCGATGCCGAGAACGTATAGTATAACTTTTTAACCCCGGGGTTGAAATCGTCCATGTAATCGCAAAAAATTTCAACCCGGTTAACCGAGGGCTGAGTTCAACCCCGTGGTTGAAAATGCTCCATGTAATCGGCCCCTAAAGCCAAAGTCAGATGAGATTGACAGCTATACCAAATATAGACTATCGTTCTTTAGTTCTTTTATCGACTCTGGTGGAAAAAGGCGGGAAATTGAAACAAGTTCTCTCACTTCCCATTTGCGAAACATCACTTAGGTTATCGATAAACAATTCCTCAGATTCAGTTAAATTTCCTTAAACATTTCGCATTGTTGGTGAACGAATAGTCTAAATTTAAGGAAAGTTCCTTAAAAGTGAGAACGCTGTTGGTAAATTTTCATCCATCAATATCACCTGACGTCATTCTTGGCTCGAGTCCTGAATCGAGTCCTAGCTCGAGTCCTGGCTCGAATCCTGACTCTATATTTAGGTACCCTCCTTCTGTAGTTGATCATCAATAGAGACTGCCAGTATAAAAGGCTAGTACATTATCAAAGTTTTCAGTAGTCTAAGTTTTGAAGGATTTGTAAGAAATGTTTGACGAAATTGACTTGGTGTTAACCTTTGAATTAAGGCCAATAATGTTCGTTTGCCCAAATCTTCAATAGTTCAATCCGTTCAATCCAATATATCGCTTGATATTTTATGCTGGGTTTATATACAGCTGATTCAGTTAAAGGTTGACCTTCCAAAACCTTGAACCTTAAACTCTGAGCGCGCAAGGGATGATGGGTTTTCACCTATTTGGCCCTTAAACTAAAAAAATTGCCTTTGCAGCAAGTATGTTTTCTGTCGTGAGTATTCTATATGTCTTAGGTATTCTTGCAAAGCCAAATTTAAAAGTTTATGAGTCTAAATAAGCAATAACCCATCATCCCGTGCTCGCTCAGAGTTTAAGGTTCAACTTCTTGGAAGGACAACCTTAATTGAATAACTGCACACAATTAAGATGTTTAATGTTTATATACAAGTGACGTTATATACATTTAGTACGCTGACTGACTTGCAAGTAGCCAGAGCAGGGGCGGCGCTAGGAATCCTTCAATGGGGG
>CACRXK020001119.1:16752-59824 GCA_902702795.2 Paramuricea clavata | reverse complement strand
CACCTCTTTTCAAGTGAGATCTCACCTCTTTTCAAGTGAGATCTCGGCAACCTGGCCAGCCCACTTGTCCATATAAACGCACAATAATTTTTACTATAAAAATAACTACACAGCGAGATCTCGCTTACCGGGCTGTCTCACTTAGCGGGCCAGCCTGGCTTCCATATAAACAGGACCTAAGTACCAGTCAATATAAGTCCCTGCTTGCTTGAATCTAGGAAGTGTGGGGTTCATGGGGCAAAGCAGGGCCACTGAGACAAAGCCAGACATTTATACAATCCAGCAATTTTGATTATGCAGTGCTGGGAAATAAAAACTGCCTACTTCTGGGTTGGGGGAGGTGGTAATTTACATTGTCTGGTATTGTACACTGAATAGTTATGGGTGCCATGGCTGCCAGTTCTGTTGTCTTTAAAACGACTGCTAATTCTAAACTGCAGTGATTCAAAACATTGTCCAAACATGTTCTGGAGATTATGAGTAATATTTTAACTTTGGCACACACTCATATTTTGGAACAATCTCCAAGGGTGCTGACTATTAATGTATCAAGATCTGTAAATATAAAATATAAATCTTACCTGCGATTTGCCTGCCTGCGAAAAGGTTAATCCACTTGGAACGTTTTCCGTGGTTGTGGACCTACGTTCCACATCGAATGCATCCTGCCCAACATCAGCGATTGCCCAGTTTGTGAAGCAACAACGTTGGCAAATGTTGAAGCTCTTGGAAGGGCTTCGAAAGACAGCAAATATTAACGCTGATTGCCCCGGCGACTTGCTTTGAAGAGGACGAAAGCGACCAAGAAAGTGAGGCAGCCGATGACGATTGACGACGAACCAGAAGACGAACAGAACGAAACCCTCGTGAACAGTTTATTGGCAAAAATATTAAGCCCTTCGCGAAGGTCAGTCAGACAATCGCCATTTTGCCAACCGGGTACTTTTAATGTACAGTAATGAGTCATGCGATATTGTACCTGTCAGTCGTGGATCGTTGTGACGCATTTCCGATGCGAAATGAGATCGATGAGATCAGATAGGTAATATTTAAAAACATGTCAGCTGTGGTGTGAGGAAAATAAGTTTAAACTGCCAAATCTACCATTTTTTTATGTGTGTGTAAAGATAGTGCAAGTGAGAGTCTGCTATTTTACGCGCGTCGAAACACTGTTATTCAAACATAAATATTTCGTGTTCTAGATCGAATTTAAAAAATCCCCCCGAGGAAATTAAAGAAGAAAGCATGCTTTATCAGAATTTGTCAGTTTTGGCGAAAACAAATTAATATCGAATGTCACCGAGGGCGTAGAACAAGGTGTGATTTTCTCACTCCTTTTGTTTACATGTTTCGAATTTCAGGCATTCTGATTGGTCAAGAACGCAAAATGTAAACAAACGCGCTGATTGGCTAACATTATTTGCCCTTGTTTATATGCATCGCAATCGTAACATTGCTACTAATTAGGGGCTACCTAGGATCATACATTCAAACGCAATTTTCTTAAAAAAACAGTGATAGCAGACTTCATATTAAATTCCTAAATGCTTGAAAGTTGTAAATATCACGAGTTTGTATATTAGTGAACTTACCAAGTGTCCCGAAGCACCTACAGTTAAAACAGAATGCTGCATCTTTCAGTACAGAATATTCTAGCCATGAATGGAGGTCATACCAACGAGATCGGAACTTGAAGGTTCTTTTTCCAGATGTTGATACGGGAAATTCGATAAGTGGTCTAATAGGACCCAAATTATTTACTATTAATGCTCGATTCGCTTCATTGACGGTCTCCGTAAAGGGGTCGCGCGCTTCCATTTATGAGGATCTATGATTTCCATAAATGGTGCCAAAGAAAATATGAATCCAATGAGCAAAAGCAAAGGTTTGACTTCCGGTTTGAGATGACGAAGTATTTGTACTTCATGTTATAATGTTATTCTTTACGTTATCAAAAACAATGTTAATTGAATTCAAAATTCGTATCTCAAATTAATTCATCACACCCATTATTGAAAAAACATTAGAAATGTTAGAAATTAAAATAATCGTACCCCCCCCCCCCTTTTCTCTTCAGATTTAGAAAAATCTCAAAATTGGTCTTTAGAACAACTGGGGGGGACTCGTCCCCCCCAGTTCCCTCCCTGGCGACGCCACTGCCGGGGCCTTTGGGCACAGCGTAAATGACGGGGTTAATATCCGAGGCTATTGAGTTTATCTATTGGTCGAGTGTCGAGTGTCGAGGGTTAAATGTCGAGGGCGAGGGTAAAAAGTCGAGGGCGAGGGTAAAAAGTCGAGGGTGAGGGCAAAAAGTCGAGGGTAAAAAAAGTCGAGGGTTAAAAGTCGCGGGTAAAAAGGCGAGGGTAAAAAGTCGAGGGTGAAAAGTCAACGGTGAAAAAAATAACAAAAAAATACAATATTAAGGTCAGGTAACCGCTTTGGTACGGCCATAGACGTCTACGTGTCTTCTCGGCAGCGTTGTTATATGAGCACTTCTAAACCAAATATAACCAAACCTATAATATACGTTCCACGCACATATACTATATACGACACGTGGCGTATTCTGCGTTTTAAATGTAGGCCTAATATGCCACAGCGTGGCTTTGCGTCCTGATGCATTTGCATGCAGCCGTGCAGACAGCAATGCAATCAGTTATATATTGTTTATTTTCTACACATACAGAATATAGCCTATTACATACTAAGGAGGGCTCTTTAAAACAAAGCGCCCTGCTTTAACCGGCAATATTAAAATAAACCGATAGTAATGTAGGGGCACTGAATTTATATCGCAACTTGATATATATACAAGGTTCTTTTTAGTATACTGTATGCGCTTAATTAAATAATCGGCTAAATTATTATTCCGCAAAGCAGATTGAGGTGATGAGTAACTTCTTTTTAGGGCTTTTGATTGCATGGGAAAATAACCCTAGTACACCTTGCGCGCGTACAGCATCGGAATCATAATTCGTCTGAAAATATTTTCAGCGAAATTGAAAGCGAAATATCGATCAAATAAATTTTAAGCCAAAGAACAGAATGCAAGATGCAAGTAAGGACTTAGGATATATGAGGCGTGATATCCGCCAAATATGTTTATTCGAGCCAGTGGATGGCGGCATGTCGGATATGTCAATAACCTGACATGCCAATAAAGGCGAACGTCCCAACATGTGTGCGTGAAACGCATATTATATAACAATACTGCCGAGAAGACACGTAGACGTCGCTATGGCCTTACCCGAAGCGGTTACCTGGCCTTAATATTGAATTTGTATTTTTTTGGTGACTTTTTTACCCTCGACTTTTTACCCTCGACTTTTTACCCTCGACCTTTTACCCTCACCCTCGACTTTTTACCCTCGACACTCGACACTCGACCAATAGATAAACTCAGGCTATTTCACTAGTTATTAAAGCCGGACATGCTGCGTTAATGGGTAAATTGGATATTAAAAGCGCTTATCGCATAAGTCCATTGCATCCGTCAGCCCGTCATTTATTAGGAATGTTTTGACAAAGTGGTTTCTATGTTGATCTAGCATTACCGTTTGGCTTGCGCTCAACACCAGGATTTTTCAATAGTCCTTCACTAGTGCTTGGTGAATAATTAGCACGTTCTCAAGTTACTACATTACCTAGACGACCATTTCACATTAGAACCTCCTAACTCGGCCCTATGTGCTCCGCATCTCAAAGCGATTGACCAGGCAGCGACCGAAATTGGCATACACTTATCGCTTGACAAATGCGTGTGCCAATTTTCCTTGACATTGTGTTAAACCGGGTTTGCTCCCTTTGCTAATTTCCAAATGGCGGCATAGCTTAGCAACTGGGTTTGGTCCCTTTGCTAATGTCTACATTGCGACATTGCTTAGAAACTGGGTTTGGTCCCTTTGCTAATTTCTAAATTGCGACACTGCTTAGCAACTGGGTTTAGTCACTTTGCTAATTTCTAAATGACGAGATAGCTTAGCAATTCGATTTGGTCCCTTTGCTAATTTCTAAATGGCGGCATCACTCAGCAATTGGGCTTGGTCCCTTTGCTAATGTCTAAATGGCGACATTGCTTAGCAACTGGGTTTGGTCCTTTTGCTAATTTCTGAATGGCGACATAGCTTAGCAACTGGGTTTGGTCCCCTTGCTAATTTCTAAATGGCGACATAGTTTAGCAACTGATTTTGGTCCATTTGCTAATTTCTAAAGGGCGACATTGCTTAGCAACTGGGTTTAGTCCCTTTGCTAATTTCTAAATGGCGATATAGCTTACTGCAACTGGTTCTGGCCCCTTTGCTAATTTCGGAATGGCGACATTGCTTAGCAACTGGGTCTGGTCCCTTTGCTAATTTCTAAATGGCGACATTGCTTAGCAACTGGGTCTGATCTCTTTGCTAATTTCTGAATGATGACATAGCTTAGCAACTGGGTTTGGTCCCTTTGCTAATCTCTGAATGGCGAGATTACTTAACAACTGGGTCTGGTCCCTTTGCTAATCTCGGAATGGCGAAATTGCTTAGCAACTGGGTCTGGTCCCTTTGCTAATTTCTGAATGGCTACATTGCTTAGCAACTGGATCTGGTCCCTTTGCTAATTTCTGAATGGCGACATTGCTTAGCAACTGGGTTTGATCCCTTTGCTAATTTCTAAATGGCGATATAGCTTACTGCAACTGGTTCTGGCCCCTTTGCTAATTTCGGAATGGCGACATTGCTTAGCAACTGGGTCTGGTCCCTTTGCTAATTTCTAAATGGCGACATTGCTTAGCAACGGCTATTAGTAAAACACGGAGCACGGAGCACACGGAGCACGGAGCACGGAGTACGGAGCACACGGAGCACGGAGCACGGAGCACGGAGCACACGGAGCACGGAGCACACGAACTACGGAGCAGTAGAAAAAGGAAAATCCTTTATGATAAAATACACTGTTTACTATTACAAATTTTTGTTCTTATTAATAATGTTTTTTCGCGTTTTACACGTTGAGGAAGTAGAAAAATGGGGCTTTTACTGAAAAACACATATGATGCGAAACTGCCAAAAGCCATAGTATTTAAAATAGGATTGTGCCTGTGAAACTCGTCACATATCTATCAAGCTTATGAGTTATGTAGTTATATTATATTCCGATGGCCAACGCATTAAGAAACACTTAGAGAACAGCCGATATATTTCGTTACCCCTGCCAAAAAATAGCCAAATACTCATCTTTCAATGTAGCGGATCGACTGAACATTATAAAAGCTTGTCATGGAGAGAAGTGAATTTTAAACCGTTATACATAATTACTGCTTTCATTCTTTCAATCCGTTTTGAATATTCGGAATCATTCACTATTATATTATAAAACTGTATAAGATAGCTGTAGAACTATAAATGTTGTAGAATAAAATAAATAAAGAAAACTACGTTTTATCGCGGTATTTGCCGATAAATCGGTAACCGCTACAGAAAAACAGAACAAATTACAGTAAATCACAACAAACCGCGGAAGTGGGACAATTTTTGTATTTTTACTGTAAGACATGCAGAACATGTACGAAATCCATACAGAAGAGTGTGTGTGTATTCTATACTTTTGAAACAACTAAATCAGACTTCGGAAAATTTGACAGTATTAAAGCTACTTTTGAGAATTTAGATTTTAGGTCTTTGTTTTACATGTACCCAGTAAATATTTTTGAGTTTTGAACTTTGATTCTCACAAGCTTACAATTTGTTTACAATTTACTCAGCCTCTGGCTCTGCCGTGCTGCACGGCAGAGTTGATCGGAATTGTAACAAATACGCGTACACTTAAATGGCTTCCTGAATTTAGTCAATCAGATGTGTAAAAAGTACTCGTTTCAATTTTATATTTATGCTCGAAACTGCTCATGTTTACAATAGCAATTCTAACAATCTTGCCCTCCTTTTCGCCTTTGAGGCGTTGGTGTTGATTTATACACAAAATTCAAAACTCAAAAATATTTACTGGTCTGGGTACATGTAAAACGAAGACCTAAAATCTAAATTCCCAAAAGCAGCTTTAATACGGTCAAATTTTCCGAAGTCTGATTTAGTTGTTTCAAAAGTATAGAATACACACTCACTTCTGTATGGATTTCGTACATGGCTACATGTCTTACAGTAAAAATACAAAAATTGTCCCACTTCCGCGGTTTGTTGTGATTTTAATACTGTAATTTGTTCTGTTTTTCTGTAGCGATTACCGATTTATCGGCAAATACCGCGATTTGAAAACTTACTTTTCTTTATTTATTTCATTCTACAGCATTTATAGTTCTAAAGCTATCTTATACAGTTTTATAATATTGTGAATGATTCCGAATATTCAAAACGAATTGAAAGAATGAAAGCAGTAATGATGTACTGTATAACGGTTTAAACTTAGCCGGCTGTACAGCTCACTGCCACCGGTCACTGAGCCGAAGGATAAACCGAAAATTCACTTTTCTCATCACAAGATTTAATGTTCAGTCGATCCGCTACATTGAAAGATGAGTATACTTGGCTATTTTTTGGCAGGGGTAACGAAATATATCGGCTGTTCTCTACAGTAAGTGTTTCTTTATGTGTTGCCCATCGGAATAATATAACTACATAAGCTTGATAGATGTAAGATAACGAGTTTCACAATCCCATTTTAAATACTATGGCTTTTGGCAGCCTGGTTTTGCATCATATATGTTTTTCAGTAAAAGCCCCATTTTCCTACTTCCCCAACGTGTAATACGCAAAAAAACTTTGTTAATAATAACAAAAATTTGTAATAGTAAACAGTGTATTTTATTATAAAGGATTTTCGTTTTTCTACTGCTCCGTACTTCGTGTGCTCCGTGTGCTCCGTACTCCGTGTGCTCCGTGCTCTGTGTGCTCCGTGTGCTCCGTGCTCCGTGCTCCGTGTTTTACTAATAGCCCTTAGCAACTGGGTCTGATCTCTTTGCTAATTTCTGAATGATGACATAGCTTAGCAACTGGGTTTGGTCCCTTTGCTAATCTCTGAATGGCGAGATTACTTAACAACTGGGTCTGGTCCCTTTGCTAATTTTTAAAGAACGACACAGCTTAGCAACTGGGTCTGGTCCCTTTGCTAATTTCTGAATGATGACATTGCTTAGCAACTGGGTTTGGTCCCTTTGCTAATCTCTGAATGGCGACATTGCTTAGCAACTGCGTTTGGTTCCTTTGCTAATCTCGGAATGGCGAAATTGCTTAGCAACTGGGTCTGGTCCCTTTGCTAATTTCTGAATGGCGACATTGCTTAGCAACTGGGTCTGGTCCATTTGCTAATTTCTGAATGGCGACATTGCTTAGCAACTGGGTTTGATCCCTTTGCTAATTTTTAAAGAGCGACACAGCTTAGCGACGAGGTCTGGTCCCTTTACTATTTTTTAAAGGACGACATAGCTTAGCAACTGGGTCTGGTCCCTTTGCTAATTTTTAAATGACGACATAGCTTAGCAAATGGGTTTGGTCCCTTTGCTAATCTCTGAATGGCGAGATTGCTTAGCAACTGGGTCTGGTCCCTTTGCTAATTTCTGAATGGCGACATTGCTTAGCAACTGGGTTTGGTCCCTTTGCTAATCTCTGAATGGCGAGATTGCTTAGCAACTGGGTCTGGTCCCTTTGCTAATTTCTGAATGATGACATTGCTTGGCAACTGGGTTTGGTCCTTTTGCTAATTGCTGAATGGCGACATTGCTTAGCAACTGGGTTGGGTCCCTTTGCTAATTTCGGAATGGCGATATTGCTTAGCAACTGGTCTGGTCCTTTTGCTAATGTCTGAATGGCGACATTGCTTAGCAACTGGGTATGGTCCCTTTGCTAATTTTTAAAGAGCGACACAGCTTAGCAACTGGGTGTGGTCCATTTGCTAATTTCTGAATGGCGACATTGCTTAGCAACTGGGTTTGATCCCTTTGCTAATTTTTAAAGAGCGACACAGCTTAGCGACGAGGTCTGGCCCTTTACTATTTTTTAAAGGACGACATAGCTTAGCAACTGGGTCTGGTCCCTTTGCTAATTTTAAATGGCGACATAGCTTAGCAAATGGGTTTGGTCCCTTTGCTAAGTTCTAAATGGCGACATAGCTTAGCAACCGGGCGTGGTACCTTGGCTAATTTCTAAATGGGGACATAACTTAGCAACTGGGTGGGGTCCCTTTGCTAATTTCCAAAGGGCGACATAGCTTATCAACTGGATTTCATCCCTTTGCTAATAATGTCTAAATGGCGACATCGCTTAACAACAGGGTTTGGTCCCTTTGCTACATTCTCAATGGCGACATAGCTTAGCACCAGGGTTTAGCCTCTGTCGGCTAATTTTCTAAATGGCGACATAGCTTAGCAATTGGGTATGGCGCTTTGCTGTTTAATATGTCATGGCGACTTAGCTTAGCTACACGTTCTGGGTACAGCTAACTGCTACGGGTGCAGCTAGTGTCACTGGCGACAGTGGCTAAGGTCAAAATAGCGCGGTATGGTGTAATAACCTGGCCTCGCCCTGTTTTTATTTTGGAAGAGCAGCAGAACTAGCCACTAAATGTGCATGGCGGCGGTGCTGATGTCAACTTATGGAGGAACATCTATGGAGGCATAGTTTGTACCCGGGTGAATGTAGTTGGGATTCGGTCTGGGGGCCTGGGATTTTTGGTTACTTGGAGTGGTGAAATTTCGGAGAAATGTCAGTTTGGTGGTCAGGTCCTGAATGGACAGGTCCACGTGATTCGGACCTGAATCCAAGTAACTCAAATCCGGAGATCATTAGCTGACCACGTCTGCACCTAACCATCCACACGGGTAAGTATGGTGACGACAGATATTAAATGAGGTTACATGGTAACCAAGGTTAATATCATAGGAGCCGCGCGCAGTCTGGGTACGACATGTGCCCTCAGGATATCGGATATAGAGAGTGCCAAGCAGACTCTCAGGTCATTAGCTAATTCGTAGCCAACTGCAATGGTTATCTGCTCAGAGAAGAAGCAATTTTTTTTTTTCATGACTACAATTGATTTTCAATTTAATTTCCATCGAACTAAGTTCGGTGTGATAAAGTGCAGACGTTCGGTGGTCAGGTCCTGAATGGACAGGTCCACGTGATTCGGACCTGAATCCAAGTAACTCAAATCCGGAGATCATTAGCTGACCACGTCTGCACCTAACCATCCACACGGGTAAGTATGGTGACGACAGATATTAATACTAAACAATGTGATATTACGCAACTTTGAGGCAAAAGTGACAGGTTTTTTTTTAACATCCAAAAGAAAGATTTACGACAAGAAATAGCGCTATAACACAAGGAGTCCCAAGCCGAGTGTACAAATTAAGAATGTTTTATATAAACCGAGAAATGAGGTATTTTAGGGAAAAAAGCCATGTTTTCATTGCGCGATTGTATTACGCGATGTCAGCGTGACATGACACCTGATACTTCTGACCTAATGGCATTACATGTTTTGCCATGCAAACTAGAGATTAGTAAATGAATGATACGATATGACCAATAGATAGCTATAGCTAGTTCTGGTGTGGATATTGCTACGTAGAGGATCCAAGTTCACATTATTTTCCGAACTCCTAAACTCTCCTTTCTTCTCCTCTGCAAATTCTATATACCCCCCCCCTTTAAAAAACCCTGCTGAAGAAGACTGTTAGGTCGAAACGCGTGTAGGGTTGCCTTTCCTATACTCAATTTCGATCTCTCACTCTTATATCCTCACCTTTTATGGAGTCCCATAAAAATTTCACCTACTTTAGTTTCTATATATATAATCGCAGTTTCCCTAGTTTTTTTACGTACATGTTCATCATAGGAGTCGGAGTAAAGAAATGAAGAACAACCATTTTTTAATACTGGTCCTCTCATTATTTAGGCTACACAATGTATTACACCAGTACTTGTCCAATTGCCTATTATATACCAAAAAATGTAAAAACAAAAAACTGTATATACATGCATACAAAAAAATATCGTGCGAGTCCTCTGACTGACAAAAAAAATCGAACAGTGTCAGGAGGCGGAAAAAAATATCGAGCAAACTGAAAATCTACCCCCTCCCCCCATCAAAAATGAAATGGTCCGTCCCTTACACTCCTGATAACTCACACGACAAACGAGCATGCGTAGTGCTTGGCTGGCGGTCTGTAAACACAGCCTATCAATTCAATCACGGTTATGCTAGCCGGCAAACTTCAAAGGGTCTCTGAAATTATGTTGGGAATTGTTGGGAACCACAAAAATAAATGTCACGTGGTGCGATCCCTGCATCACGCAAGGAGTGATACTAAGAAAACAATGAGAGATTTAGAGTGTTT
Organism: Paramuricea clavata; assembly: GCA_902702795.2. Lineage (NCBI taxonomy): Eukaryota > Metazoa > Cnidaria > Anthozoa > Malacalcyonacea > Plexauridae > Paramuricea > Paramuricea clavata. Next base: position 49,497 of record CACRXK020001119.1, on the reverse strand, counting down.
TGCAAAATTTAAGCGATTTTTATACCTTTTTCGCAAGTTGAAAGCATATTTTTATGGATACACGGCGTTTATGGACATCCCACAGGAAGAATATCAAATTATAATGACTCGAGTAACAAAAAATCGAACGTAAAGCACCGAGGTTGTTTGACACTAATATCGAGTATCATTGGCACACGGTATGAACAGATCAAGCCAAACCGAGTCTGAAATATACCTAGAAGATTCTGAAAATGAAAACTGTAATCTTGAAGTTACCGTGGCTGTTTACGCAGGCTGAATGAGAGGATATAGAGGACGAATTTAATGACGCTTTGAGCGAAATACATGGTTAAAAATCGTGTGACAAATTGTGTAAGTCTATTAAAGACGGCTTAACCGGACACACGAATTCGAAGCACGGCGAACTTTCTTCCCAGCAAACATCGCCAGAATTGCATATTTTTGCTATGATACTGTTGCGTCGATTGTGGAATCGATCAAGTCGCAAATTATAAGTGAAAAATTGTGTGGTGTTGAAATGAGCAACAGCGCCAAGACTGCATCATGCACTCAAGCTTTGTTTTGATGCTTTATTCAAGCTAAGTTCTGTTGAAACTTGACCAAGCTGAACGTGAAGCTTTGTCGTATGTCGCAGGCTATATAGTATCAAAAGTTTTCCAGACAAATAAACAAAAGGGTGGGGTGTAACACAACGACGGACTAAATTGTGCTTGGAAAATGTCATCAAGTTGTTTTTGAAGGTCACACTTTTATATGCAAGGGACTATCTGAACAAGGATATTTATATTTCTCTATAAATTATCTTCCTATCATGTAAATTGTGTATTCTTTTTGATTGGAAACTATACATGTGTTATTATACCACACTCTGACCTCGACTGACATTAGCTCTGCAGCAACAATATGTAGGCTCCAGAAGTGAGAGCTGTACCAGATCACCAGAGTTACATATATGGTAAATACTCTCGATTAGGTCTAATGTAAATATAATTATGTATAGTTTTCATTTGAAACTGCCATTTACAAAAAAAACCCTTCAACACCATACTTATGCCATAATAGGGCGACAGAAGTTGCTGTTGATATTGGTAATTTGGTGGTGTACACTGGTCAGATTTCCACTGTATTGCTATAGCATGCAGGTTAATCACTTGTGAAAGTACATTCGCAGTAATTCTTACAACTGATAGTTTTATTAGATTGTTTTATCAATATGAATATTTTAAATAGTTATATAATGTTATTAGAACGTTGACAGTTGTAAATACTGTCAGAGTATATGAGTATATATACATATATGTTCCTCGCCAAGTAGTAATTTATAGTGTATAACAAATTTTGATTGTGCACAATTAACCCCTGGAAAAACATACTTCAGATAAACAGACACCTTTTGGCTCAGTGCCATGTTCTACAACACCTTTTGCAGCATGTTGTCAACCGGTGCTGCACACAGGTAAGGATACGATAACAAATTATCAAGAATTGCAAATACTTTGTGTTGCTGATGAGGTATACAACAATGGTACCTCTGAATACTGTCAATGTTTTTATTACTTTACATTTTGACTACATTCATTCCATATTTTATGTGTGTGTTGGTGTTATGTACTAAGGTGAATATGATGTTTGTGGTGTTACTCTGAGTGTGCATCCACACCGGGCAAGTTGAAAAGTTTGCCTGACCACAGTGGGATTTGAACCCACAACCTTTGGGATACTAGTCCAATGCTCTGCCAACTGAGCTATGGGTTTAAGTCGGTTCAAGTTGGTGATATTTTGTAATTGAGTTTAGTTCCTTCAGCTCAGTTGGCAGAGCATTGGACTAGTATCCCAAAGGTCACAGGTTCGAATCCCATCATGGTCAGGCAAACTTTTAAGCTTGCCTGTTGGGGATGCACACTCAGAGTATTAACACCACAAACATACTTATTCCAGATGGTCAAAACATAGAGTAATAAAAATGCTTTCATTATTTGGATTATGTAAGCTTTGCAATTTTATAATGATGTCATTTTACAACATGTCTATGAAAAATAGGAATACAAATTCATACTGAATTAGCCCATTGAGTGGCAGTACTCTCCCCTTAACAGGTAAAACTGTCTAGTGTTTATAGAGTAAAACTAGAAAATACATGCATGCAGAAACCCTCGCCTTGCTGACAAAACCGTTGTATTTTCCGAACATGAAGTATCTAAAGTAGTTGTCATGGTAACACGATAATTTTTTAAGAATATTCTTACAAATGAAAATCGCCTAAAAATATCACTTTTAATTACAAAATTATCAATTTCCCAACATATTTATGTTAGGTATGTAATTATACGTAATACAAGCTTCAATTTAAGGTAAAATTCAACCACAAACAATTCACAAAACGTTTTAAAGTGTTCTTTATAAAACTAAACTGCCTTTAACTATTAAATGGCTTTATCGATAAACTTTGAGTTTGCAATAAAATGATTTCAAATTCTCGCTTGCAAATCAACTTTGCTTTATTTTTTATTCAAAAAATTCAATATAATAAAAAAGGGAATCAGTATTAAAGATACACTGAAATTATATGCTGTCTTGTTTAGTTGTTTCATATACGCAAAGGCCGTCGGGTTTTAAAGCCATTATAAAATCAATATTTAAAACAAACTTACCTTCGTTAACGTCGGCTCCCTTCTTTTAGCTGATTCTTTCGCCCTTTCTTTCTTGAAATTTACAAAATCTTGCAGAAATACCAGCAAAAATGAAGAATATTTGCAAGAAATTTATCAATCATCAACTCATCAAATCAAGAAATGTTTGCTATTTTGCTGTCGTCATACAGCCGTTATAATGCAAACTTTAAATTGGACCAATCAGTGTCCGTTATTCATGACAGTCCGCCATATTTTTGAGATCAGTGAGGATGACCACCCATCGTTGGTGACCGACGCCCGCGATATTTGATGAACTTTAGACTCCGCTAATGCTTTCGTTTCCCCCGGGTGTAAATAGCCGGGGGGAATTAGTACCCTCGCACGGCGCTTCGCGCCGCCGGCTCGGGGATAATAAAGTAGGGATGGGTGCATCAGGCTGCAATGTCAAGGTTAATGCACAAACAAAAGCCAATATACATATCAATATATTGCCAACTGTTCTCAATTACTAATGTCAAATTCTAGGCTGATTAATTAGTAAATCTAATAAGAGCACAATCAACTCATGTGTTTTTTACTTGCAAAGGAGAAATCACAAGGGTTTTAAATGGGGGCTTAAAAGAGAATTGAATATTTGACAACTCATAAAATTGCATAACTTCAAATAAATTATGAGAACAAGTGTTACTCAAGTGGTACGAGGTCATTTCTTTGGGCTTTTTCTTTTCTTCACAGGTTCATCATTAACTCACATTTTCTCTGATAGCAGGTGCAATGTCTCTTTGTGCAGCAATGGTGAGGTCATTGTAGCCAATCTGCTGGGCTGTGGGGTTGTCAGGCTTGTCCACCTTTCGCTTGTTCGTGACCAAAATAGTCCCCTAACCCATCTTACACAAACCTTTCCCTGAGAACATGAATCAGCAAACCCAACCAAGTTGTGATCAGATGTTGGGTCGACCAATGTACAACTGAACTGATTGAGTGTTCACATCTTCTGGCAAGCATACTTGTTAAAATGCATTCGGGCTTAAAATGAAGTTCACAGAGATCAATGAAACGTTGCTTGCTTCAATCGAGGGGTCCGACACGACCACATGAAGCGTACGAGATTTCGAAATCACGCGATTTCGAACCTGATTTCTTGATTTCTAATCTGATTTCTGTTGATTTCTAAACGGATTTCTGTTGATTTATAATGCGATTTCTTGATTTCTAACGTGATTTCTAACCTGATTTTCTGATTTCTAACCCGATTTCCTGATTTCTGTGAGTTACCGCTGTCATATAAGACTGTGGGCTCAATAATAACGAAGTTTTAGTGATTTCTGATTTCAAAATTGACTAATTTCTCTCGTGATTTCTTGATTTCGGGTTTGATTTCAGTTGATTTCTGAGTCGAGTGTACGAGATTTCAGCCGTGTCGGACCCCTCGGCTTCAATACGTTTCTTAAAGTCTGTAGTCAACACCGTGTCCTCAGGATTAAATTTGTTCATTGCTTTCACGCGTTTTTATTCAATTGTCAGGTGTGCTCGGTGTCGTCGGCACGAACCGACGGCTGTTTTAAGAATGAAAGCCCGTGATTTCTGCTGCTTGAACAACCATAAAATGCACAGTTTTCGTTAGGCATGACATTTATCTTGACATCCGAAAACAAAATAGAATTGAAATAAAAAATACAACCGCTTTATATTGAAATTTCGAACGCAGGTTTTGTATACATTCTGTATATTCCTAATAAGCGATTGAGATCTGATGCAGGGAGCGAACCACGTGCCCTTCAAAACAAGATTGAATAACATATTTGTCACGAACAGGTGGGCAATTTGTCTGCGCATTCGCGAAGAAAATCAATATGGCGACATATATTAGGAGTGTTTCGTGAATTTATCTGGTTTTAAGCTGATAAAACAACATTTTAATGAACGCAAACTTTGTAATATTTAGTGGAAAACATTAAGCTATGCATTCCAAAGGTTTTAAATTGAAAATAAGTACTTCTGCTGTATTTTATTGCTTTTTATACTTTGAAAACAGGCAAGCTCATTTTTTTGCAAAAATGTAATCTATTATTTTACCCATCAATGCCATCATTTGTTTAATCTGAACAGAAATAGATAGAACACTTGGCTATATAAGTTACAAAGGTATTGTTAGCTGAACTGAAAAATTTCAGTATTCCTGGTACACATTTTATAAAATGTAATTTCAAAAATTAAATATGCATATCAAAAACAATAGTTTTTATTAGAACAACATATAATAAGTTGTTATTCTATTTTTACAAAAACAAGTTTGGAAACAGGATTTAGCCCTCCAGCTTGATGTCATATTCCATTTATTTGGATATTTCAATAAAGGAATGTGAAATAATAATTCAATCTTGTGCAAAATTTGATACCAACACACATGTAAACAGATATTATCACCTAAAAATAAAAGAAAACAGAACTTAAATTTATCATCTAATGCTATGAAAAAAATCTTAGATACTACAGGCATATAGTGAGCACAATTATTTAACAAACTCACTAAAATAAGTTCAGTTATGCTATGATAAGAGGGTGGCAATATATGACAACAACAAATGTCACCATATTCAGTGTCCAAAAAAAGTGCCGCGCGCATTTTTCATGGTCGCATAACTGGTATTGCCACAAACCCAGGTAAAAAAGCAATTAGAAAAACCTGGTTTGGGATGATGAGCATAGTCAAATTATTGACTTATTTAACTTTCTAAGTTTTTCAGGTAAACAGATTCAACATTGAAATAAGCCCCATTTGGAACCTCATAGAAACCAAAATATTGTGTATGGACCAGATTTTTTTCAATTTTCTGTGATTTACATGACACTAGTTATAATTTAAGGGTCAACCAGTATTGTTCAAGACATCTTCCTTCCAGAACACCTTTTCAAAATACTAACCCAAACATGTCAAAAATAGTGCACATTTACAAGGGCAATTTCAACCCTTTGGCACATTTTTCCCATGAATGATTTTAATTCTAATAAAAAGACTACAGATAAAGCTTTGATTTAAAGCTAGTTTCAAGTGATGAGCATACCCTAATTTTTAAGCTAAACCTCAAGGAAGATAGTTCATTTCAACATAAACATTGATACATTGTTGATATATCCTCAAATCCTGGTCCTGAAATCAGCGAGAGAAATACATGTAGATCAGCCAAGCAATCCTCAAAGTGCGCGTCGTCATGCTTGAATGCCGTCAACACAAACAATGTTTATAAGCCGTCATTCCTTCGAAGTCTTCGTTCGTCGCCTTCCTCTAAGTATATAGACACTTCTCTTTATAATTGCCTTGTTTCCCTCGGAATCTTGAGACCATTTCGAGGTTGTCGCAGTGGAAGGAGAGTGAAAGAACGCAATGCTTACCTTCGAGATCAAAACATTCCTCGTGCACAACATGGTCGCCAAATTTGCATATCACCTAATCAAAACAATACACCCTCGTATAATCACCCCTCGAGCTGTTTTGCAGACATCGCGTCATTACAAACATCAAGACGCAGTGAGTTTGTTCCTAGCCAAGTTGTCCAACCCAATACGAGGAACTTAAATAATCTGATTTTAATCAGACCAAACAAACCTGAGAATCACAATTTAACTTGCGCGGATCAACCGATTGAAACGGACAGTATATCAGTCAACACCGGCCTTATAAAAGTTATCCATCTGAACATACGCTCACTTCGGAATAATGTCCACCTTATCCAACTTCGAGAACTAGTGCGTTCAGCGAAATTTGACATCATCACCATTTCTGAAACGTGGCTTAACACGAGCGTGACATCAGCCGAGGTAAACATTGACGGGTATAAACTTATTAGACTTGATCGTCTACACAAGCGAGGAGGAGGAGTCTGCGCGTATATTCGCAAAGATTTCAAAACTGTAATCTTGAAAGATCTATCTTACATATCTGAACGCAACTTTCACCAGTTGTGGATCAGTGTACAGTGTAAAAAGACAAAATCAGTCGTAATTTGTGTAACGTACCGTCCGGATGATTCCCCACTAAGCTCGTTTGATAATGTTCTCAAGCCAAGTTACATCCAAGCACTAACGTTAAATAAGCCGATTGTAATACTCGGAGATTTAAACTGTGATGTGTTAAAACAGAATTGTCCAGAATCCAAAGCATTGATCAACTTTGCTAAAGAAATGAACCTCAGCCAACTTATAAAGTCTCCTACACGAATCACCAATACCACTCAATCCTTATTAGACGTTGTATTGGTCTCCTCGAACTCGCTAGTACGTCGTAGCGGTGTTTTAAATACAACAATAAGTGACCACCTTCCAGTCTATGTCGATTTCAAGCTGAAATCTCGCAAACATCCTCCCCATTACATAACCGTTCGTAGCTACAAGAACTATTCGCCTAGTTTATTCATAACTGACCTCGCCAGAAGCTCACACGACAGCTTATTATCTATTTTCAACGACGGTGACGTAAATAGTATGTTAGACACATTCAACCAAACCATCCAATCTACTCTAGACTCGCATGCTCCTATAAAGACAGTCAAAGTACGTAGCCGTCCTTGTCCGTTTGTAACTCAGGACATAAAGGACCTCATGAAGACCAGAGACCAGCTACACCGCCGATACTTACAAACTCGGGACGACCTTGATTGGAGTAATTTTAAGGATGCTCGAAAAGCTGTTAAGAGAATGTTAAAAGATTCTGAAAGAAATTACTATTTGGATGAAGTTCAGCGACATAAAAACAACCCAGGCTCTCTTTGGAAAATTATCAATCAAGCCATACCATCAAAAAGTAAAGAAAATCATGCTTACACCAAAGACCCAAAGACAGTCGCTGATGAATTCAATCAGTTTTTCTCGTCTGTAGGCAAAAATGCAGCAGATGCGTCAATTCGTCTGGCAGAAGAGAACAACATTACTGTAGAAGAAACACCTTTAGAGACCGTTTATATGCCTTCCCAAGATCTCTTTTCCTTCCGAACAGTAACCAGCGAAGAAGTACGCCGTGTCATTGCATCCCTGCCATTGAACAAAGCCCCTGGACCAGACAAGATAAACTCTAGAATCCTCAAAGACTGTCTCCCTGTTATACTAGGACCCCTAACACATATAATTAACTGCTCTATAACCTCTCATACATTCCCTACTGCATGGAAGGAAGCGGAAGTGATTCCCATAGTGAAAGACGGAGACCACGAAGTAGCGTCAAACAACCGCCCGATATCTCTTCTTGCCATAGCTTCTAAGGTTTGTGAAAAAATTGTTCTCGAACAATTCAGTAGCTATCTTATAAGCAAAAACCTGCTCTCTCCTCATCAAAGCGGAAATAAAAAACTCCATTCCACAGAGACCCTGAACATTTTTAGTACCGACACGATGCTAGAGGCTATGGACAAAAAGGAACTCACCGCTCTAGTATTATTAGATCTCTCGAAAGCCTTCGACAGTATTAACCATCACAGATTGTTACACAAACTAGCGAATGTCGGCGCTTCCCCAGCAACAGTACAGTGGTTTAAAAGCTACTTGTCAGATCGCTTTCAGTCCACCCGCATCAACTCCGCCCTATCTGATCCACTACCAATCACTCACGGAGTACCCCAAGGTGCGACGCTTTCACCATTATTATTTTGTATTTACTTGAACGATCTTCCCTCCGTATCTCGTGACTCCAGCCTTGAATCGTACGTTGATGACTCGAAAGTTCTCCTCTCCTTCCCATTACGTCAGATTGATGCAGCAATTGCAAATCTCGAGCGAGACCTACACAGAGTTGCAAGTTGGTGCTGTGAAAACCACCTTTTAATTAACCCGGGGAAAACAAAGTACATGATGATCGGAACAAGGCAGATGATGAGCAAACTACCTACAGACACATCAATTTCATTCTTGGGCAAGTCTCTTAAACCAGTGGACTCTGCTAAAGATTTAGGTGTCACATTAGATAGACACCTAAATTACGACAAACATGTCTCGCTTCTTGTCTCGTCGTGTATGAACAAATTATGTCAGATAAATCGTGCAAAAAATAGTTTCGACACAAAAACTTTATCGGAAGTCATTTCATCCTTGGTCATCAGCAAAATGGTTTATTGTTCTTCGGTGTGGTCGAATACGTCTGCCTCCAACGTGAAGAAAGTTCAGTCGATCCAGAACTTTGCTTGCAAAATCGTCACGAAATCCAGGAAGTTTGACCACGTAACTCCACTTCTACGTGAATTGAATTGGCTCCCAGTAGACAAACTACTATATTTTAGAGACGCCAGTTTGACCTATAAATGTGTGAATAACCTAGCACCCGACTACCTTTGTAACAAATTGATAAAAAGGTCATCAATCCACGACCGTAGGACTCGTACACACGACTCTCTTCAAATACCTCTATTTAAGACTGCAGCTGGCCAACGATCATTTACATATAGAGCCGTCCATATTTGGAACAATTTAGACAAGAACTTGAAAGACTGCTCTTCACTTAAAATTTTTAAGGTAGCACTTAAAAAACATTTGCTTGCAAAAGATAACATTTAGTATAACCAACTAAACTTTGTATATAGTCTTTGATAATTGTTTAAACTTATATTTGTAACCTTAATTATTACTGCATGCATGTAACTGTAAATAATTTCTGAAAAACCCTTTTAGGGAGAAATTTATTAAATATCTATCTATCTATCTACATTGAAATATGGGTATACTGACAGCTCTGTCACACTTGTAGTTTGGCATTAACAGCCCTTCTGAAACATTTTAATGAAAATATAATTCACAAAATTCACATTTTCACTTACTTCTTAACATCTGTTTTAATCCAACTAGCTCTGTAGGCACGAGCAAAATCTAGTGTTGATGTAAATATCCATTTAGTTCATGCGGTTTCCCAGGTGAAAATATAGTCTATTCCAAAGCTGGATTTCGACATACTTTAGCTTTTCAGAAACCGTTGGCCTTCCTCAGTAAGATTATCAACTGTTTCACAAACATATTTGATAGTAAACAGCTAAAATATTCTCTGAAAGTCTGTATTTTTGTTTCGTTCCCCGCAGGAACGAAACGGTACTGTATTTGGTTTCGAGCAATATCACAGGAAAGTGACGTCAGAGATCAAAGTTATCCAATCCTTTGCCAGTATTCTTGCTGAAACGTCAATTACATTTAGAATCGTCCAATGAGATGACCGCTCCTAGCATAAGAAGTTTTTTGGAGGCGTGGCGTATAATCGGAAATCTTAGTTAATTATATGTCAACCTATGAGAACATGGTAACTTAACCTGAAGTTCAGGCCCTAATTTGAAATAGGGCCTGACACAAAACCTGTCTAGACCGTGGGACGCCCACATGTTATTTTTAGACACAGCATGCAATATGATTGACAAGTGTTGTAGATTTCGCTACACAAAAAATTTATATTCTCATGAACATGTCCGCAGAGTGTGCATTTTGCTTTTTAATTAAACTTAAAAATTCAAGGTACTTTTATATAATTAAGAGTCCGTTTCTCTATTTAACCGAACAGCAAACAAAGATTCAATTAGTCAGTTCTGTGTATGGCTTGACTACCAAGCTTTCTCAAGGTCTCAACTTGCTGGACGCGGATATACCAGGGATATACTCTAACGGGCTAACATTTTAACAACAGCAACAATAAAATTCTCAATCGTACCACGAAGAAGGCGATGTAGCTCAGAAAACAACGCCGGTAGGACCTGATATTAAAAATAAGACTTTTGCTGGCGAAGCCAGTTGGCAGAACATCTAAGTTGGCTGTCAACAACAAGCTTTCGAATACATGACTAGTTTGGCTGTTCTTTCAGCGTCGTGTGTCCAAAATTCGTCCAAGATTTTGATAAAGCCCTTTCAAAATACTGTTTGTTTGATTTATTTTCTGCCATAAAGCATAAAAGAAAAGAAATTCGAAGAAATCGATAATGGAATTTGTTACGTGCGTTTGACCTTTGTATTATTAATTGTCGCCTTTGACCGAGCTATTTTTAAAACTGTTGTTTATGTAAACTTGCAACCAATCAAAATCCTTCATGAAGCTGATCAACCAATCAGATTTCCCGTCCACCAGGTGGACGGGAATCCCACAGTTTAGATAGGTTTTGTGTCAGGCCCTATTCTGTAATAGGGCCTGAACTTCAGGTTAGCGCGCACCAGGCGAGTGTCATTCCTTGAAAATCAATGAAATTCTAGCGAGTTTACAGAACGAAGAAATGAAATTAATTCACGGACAAATAACTACTTCCTTTCATTTAATGTAAACAAATACGCAGAAGCAAATGCCTTGAATTTGCTGTTCTTGGACAAAAGACTGAAAATCACACCTTGGAACATATTGGAAAATTAGCACATTTAGGGAATCCCCTGCCAAAATTTCTCTTTATTACTAATTATTAGGCTACACTAAACGAAATGTTGATGATGAGGAACAGAATTCATCATTTTCAGAGAAGATAGACAGGCATTCTCTTAATAGAATTAAAATTATACCTAATTCAGTTCTGTACGACCATACTTAGAACAAGTTGGAATATTGGTGTTGCCACCTTAAGTGATTCTAGAGGGCAAACGGGGTTTTTTTTCGCAACGAATTTGCGAACTTCGGAAGATTTTAGGCAAAGGTTATGTGAAATTGACTGTAAAGCTAACATAGAAATCCTATAGACTATACAGGGTCGATTTCCAGATTAATTAAGAAATCTTATTCTAATCCCATTATGTTGTGACTTTTGGAAATCAGTTGGTATAAATATAAGCCCCGTTTACACTACGCTCAATTTTTGGTACGGCACGGATAAAACTGGTACCCGTACCACTTTTTTGGTCTTGGACTACCTATTTAGGTAGTCCAAGAACCAAAAAAGTGGTACGGTACCAAAAATAGAGCGTAGTGTAAACGGAGCTGACCATTTAGGTAGTCCAAGAACCAAAAAAGTGGTACGGGTATCAATTTTATCCGTGCCGTACCACAAATTGAGCGTAGTGTAAACGGGGCTATAGATACCTTTCCACTCTCCATCAGTGTATCCACCAAATATACAATTATTGGCTTTTACCAAAACCACTGTTGGTCCTGTATTGTCACAATGCCTGTGAAAATCTTGGGCACTCCAACCATCTCTGGACGCTCTGTAACAAAGATTCCATTTACACTTTTCTCGCAACCATTTCTGTAGTTGTTTCATGAAGGCAATCTCTCCTTTCAAAATGTTGGAAGACTTTTTCAAATTATCTTGTACTGATGGATCACCTAAACAATGATACTTAGGTTAGCAAACTTCATGATTTAATGGTAAGGTGTTACTATGATTCTCGCTAGAGCATGCATGGTAACATGTTTGGGATGTACAATAGAATAATAAAGAAAATTACCATAATATCTTACGTTTATAGAAACATATCGATCATGCATTAAGATTGTGTATGTTTGGAGATTTGTGAGCTTAAAAGGAGAAGCAAAAGGTATGATTTCAGAAATATAAGTAAATATTTTCACATTATACACCAATGTGAACACGCACTAATGCTGAACTACATATTTAGAAGTGACAAATTATTTCTTTCTCCTTGATGATCGATTAAGCCCCAATGTGCCCTGTTTTGTAATTTTGCTGTGTCTCATGACATATAATTTTTACTCGTCAAAGACAAACTGGGTAAAACAGACTATCTACCTCTGTTTCTTGTTAAATTGATCAATTAATTGTATCCACCATAACTATTGCAGTCTATGTACAGAACTTGAAATAACGTTCAAAAATGGTACAAAAAATATGTCGATCCAATTCAACAATTGTGCATCTTTCCAATACTGAGTTTCAAACATTCTTACATGTATTTAACAGTTAAAATCTAAACTAAATCTATTCCTCTTGGAACCAGCATTTTATCGGATTGTTTGCATGAAATCTATCACTATTATGAAATACTCGGTGAAGAACAATATGAATTACACACAAGATGGCTGCTGGTCCTGACAAAAGCTGCTGGTCCTGACAAATTACCAGCTAGAGTGATAAAAGATGGCCTGTCTGTTATTCTGTCTACGATAACCAGTATGATAAACTGCTCTTTTACCACCAGCAACTTTCCACAGGAATGGAAAATCGCAGAGGTCATCCCTATCCCCAAGTTAGGAGATAAAGAGTTAGCATGTAATAACCGCCCAATTTCATTGTTGCCAGTTATGTCTAAAATCTGCGAAAGGCTGGCTCACGGTCAATACAATAACTTCCTATGTTCCGAAGGTAAACTCTCTGCGCATCAAAATGGAAACAGGAAATTACATTCAACTGAAACAGCCTTACTCAAAGTTACTGACGATATTTTGAAAGCAATGGACGAAAAATTGATTACCATTATGGTCCTAATTGATTTTTCGAAAGCCTTCGATAGCATCAATCATGAAACTCTATTAAATAAATTATGGAATATTGGAATGGCTCCAAGTGCTTTGAAATGGTTTTCCAGCTACTTGACAAATAGATCTCAAAAAGTACGTTTGGGAGAGTTTCTATGGCAACGACTCCCACTATCTCACGGAGTACCCCAAGGATCTATTTTGGGACCTTTGATGTTTACTGTGTATGTCAACGACCTACCATCGTCAGTTGTTAACTGTAAGCCGGAGTGTTATGTTGACGATAGCAAGCTTTACGTTAGTTTTGTTTTACATGACCTGGTTTCAGCTATAGGCCAAATCAACAAAGTTCTTGACCAGTTATGTTCTTGGTGCTGTGGCAACTCCCTCCTAATCAACCCTGAGAAAACTAAAGTTCTCGCCTTTGGTACTCGTCAGCGCCTACAACAGCTACCAGGTTTCTCCATTAAACTTCTGTCCAAACAAATCGAACCTACTCGTGTTGCTAAAGATCTTGGCGTTCACTTGGATTCATGTCTTTCGTATACACATCATGTTGATAAAACAGTATCTTCGTGCATGTACTCATTATTCCAAATAAATCGCGTCAAACACCTTTTAGATCGAAAGACCCTTTTACTTGTTATACACTCTCTAGTTTTTAGTAGATTATTCTACTGTTCTTCCGTATGGAGCAACACTTCTAAAGAAAATGTAAAAAAGTTGCAACTTGTACAAAACTTTGCTGCTCGTATTGTTGTTGGTTTACGGAAATATGATCATGTTTCTCCTGCCCTGAAAGAACTCAAACAAATGGCTGAATATTACAGACCAATTGTATCTCCGAGATGCAGTGCTTGTTTTTAAATCGCTACACCATCTGACTCCATATTATCTGTCAGAAAAATTTAAAAGAAATTCCGAGGTGCATTCCAGAGTCACGAGGAATGTTAATGACTTACACTTGCCACTTTGTCGCCTTGTTACGGGACAGCGAACGTTTAGTTTCAGAGGGGCAAAATTGTGGAACTCGCTACCGCCGGAGATTAAATATCCGAACAGTCATTGAAGTCTTTTAAACATAAACTTCACAAACACTTTCTGACTTCTTAAATTACATTTATATAACTAGTTTTTAATTGATTGTAAATATATTTTTAGAATATCTGTACTATATTTAAATAATTTATTGTATTGTATTGTATCACTGAAAAACCCTTTCGAGGGAGGGATATGTAATAAAGTTTATGAGTTTATGAGTTTATTATATGTCCTGAAAAAATTTTGTACATCTGGAAACATTTTGGTCACCACCGAACATTTTGGGCACCACTAACCTCACACACCCCCTGCTCGCAATGGCACTGAGTATACATCTTTTGAAAACAGGCGAGGGGTTATTGCATGCATGTATTTCTAGTATAAAGAAGAAATAGCAGAGGACCCAAGTTAGACCCTGGGGTACTTCACTGCGATTTTTTTGCGGCTGCGAAATAGTTTGTCCAATTTTACACCTTTGGATTCTATTTGAAAAGTATGATTTAAATCAATTTAGTTCAACCCCTTTTATGTATGCCATAAACTTCTAATTTTCTAGGTAGGATACTGTGGTCTACGCAATCAAATGCTTTCTTTAGGTCAGGAAAAACAACTCCATTTAGGTACCCTTTGTTCCTATTTAAATTCCATTCATTCGTAACAGATAGTAATGAAGTTTCTGTAACAGATACTGCAGGGGCGGATTTAGACCGTTGCAACTGTAGCATATGCTACGGTCAGATCAGTTTTCCGTAGGTCAGTTCTGGCATGGTTCAATAATTCATAAAATCGATTTAAAATATAATTTACTTTATGTACTTTTTCATGTTTATATTTCAAGGTTTTATTTTCATTTAGTTATGTACGAATTGATGACATTGATACGCAACGTTAATTGTTTTAAAAGTTCCCACTACGCAATCGACTATAAGTATTTTGCTCCCGCTAAGGTTTCAATTACGTAATTGGAACTTAGTGTCATAGAAATATGAAGATATATATCTCATCTTGACCATAAAATTCCTTACAACCTAACAGCATTTATCTAAATAGAGAAATATGGCTCCAGGTTGGCATAACTTTTGATGTGACTTTGTGATTTACACGGTCACGTGGAAGGCCTAAAATGACTTTCTATGGGTCCCTAAGTAAGATAATGTAGATATAAACAATTCCCCCTTGACAACCCCCCCCCCCCCCCCCTAATTTTAACAGCGCAAGAGAAATCGGCCAATTTATTGGAGAAAATGAGATTGTTAGAGTGCACTAGATGGAAAATTCTCACGGGGAAAATTTAATTTACCAATTATTGACTTACATGAATGGCTAGTTGTTCAAAAGGAAATGAAAGTGCTCTGTAAACCGCATGTAATTTTCATACGTTGCCTTGATGTGTTGTGCCATATTTGTTTACTTCGCCTCCTGCTGCGTACGTGTCTTGAGTTAGCGGGTCTCTTTACTTCGATAAAAGCTTATCGCATGCCTTACACAAGTTTTATTTACATTAATATAACTATACAGAAGACTGAGGCATAGTTTACAAAGGAAATCAGTTGCACATGCCTTTACTTAAGCTCCGATGAGGGAGCCGTCGTTTTCTCGCTAAAAACAACATGGCTTGGTATAAAAAATTGTAAAATAGTGAATTGTTGCACTATGCATGGAAAGAAAGCCACAAGCTTCTGTTCCGTTTGTTCACTGTGTGTCAAAACCGCCTTTAATCTTGATTGCGGATGGATTACCGTGTCATGAACTTGAACGTCGTAATGTTTATAAACCTTTATAGTTTTTATGCGGATAGTTTGGAGAAAGTCCTTTGTCCATGCAGCTGTGGTTAAAAACCGGGATAAAAATTGATGAAATTGTTCGCTGCTTGCAGTAGTCCTGCCAGGAGTCCTGCACTGGTACAATTAAAATCACCCTAGTTGTGTTCTTAAGGTAAGATGATATATATTAAAATTGTTGTAATACTACAGTATTAAACGTATTTTTATTTCATATCATGTAGTTCTTCGACCCTAATGATCGACGGGAAGGAGGTATAAACAAAGAATATAACAAATGTTGTGTTGTGGGAGTTTGACATTTCAACATCACCAAAATCCCAAGCAATTCCACCTTGTGACCAGATAGTCAAGATGATGAGCTGGATAGTGTACTTCCACCAATAGAATTACGTCAGCCAACTGATTGTAACTGTTTTAATCTATCAATAAATCCTGTTTGCCCTGACAGACAATGTCAGACATTCATACACACCGAATGATGGAGGCAAGGCCGGCGAGAGCCAAACACGAGCGCGAGTCCCGGGACAAAATGATGATTGGTGAGCACGGGCCCCCTGTCCCTCTCGACTCTCCCGCCGGTTATTTTTAATCGCAATCAACGAGAGAATTGCCAGCGAATTACTTGCAAGAAATCGCCGCATAACTGATAAAAACGCAATGTGAACGATGTTCAGCTAACTGTTTTTGCTGAGAAAACAATCGAAAAATCGTTTATTTCACATTTGGTATGTTTTACGATCGATAATAACGATCAGCGGATTGTGTACAAGTAAGCGTATTTTATTTAGGACAAACATAAATGAATACTCCGGGCCCCGGGTATTTTGCCTCCCCCTTGCCCCCCTCTCTCGTCGGCCTTGGATGGAGAAGCGCCCAGTGGTCAGAGCATGTATTGACTACTGTGTGATGCATTGCAAGAATTTATACTGATCAACCAGTTATCTATGCTCAAATGATCAACCAGTTGTCTATTATTTTACTCTACCTAACGCCAGATTATTTTACCGTCTAACGTTAGACTATTTACTCATTAGGGGGAGAGTGCTGCCACTCAATTGGTTAAGAAAGACATTCAAACAAAATGTTTGACAGAAGCTGAAAAAATTGTTTATTGGTGTCTGATGTGATACTGACATTTCTTTTATTTGTATAATGATAGAGCTGGTGAGCTTCTTGGCCCTACTCAAGTCTTCTTGTACTGCATGTGTTGTCCTCACTTCCCCCATTCTACCATAAGTATTGTATCCCATGGGCACCATCTTATCAGCTCTGCAGTTTTTGACAATCTACCATAAATCTCCGACTATAAGCCCTGGGCTTATATTCTTTCGTAAGCAATTTTTGATGGGATTACACAAGGGGGGCTTATATATGAGGGGGTGGGGGCTTATATTCAATCAATCAATCAATATATATTTATTTCCCATGTGTATGTACAATAATAAGTAACAAATACTATGTGTAGTTTGAAGGTGTTGGGCTAGAGACCTACTGGAAACCTTTTCAGGCTTTTTAATGTAGGCCACTAGTTAGGTTTAAAAAAATTGCATATATATTTACAGTGAAGAGTAATTATTGAAGTAAGACCTAAAAGTATATACTATTTACAAAAGAAGGATATTATATCATAATATACAGTTACAAGATTACACAATTTTCGCTATAGAATTAAGGTTGCTGTATATCTGTGGTCATTGCATATAATTTGAAGAAGATCTAGCTCACTATAACATGTTGTTTGATTAATCTTTTGTAGACATTGTAGGAGTTTAATCTTTTGAATTTTGTATCTAATGTATTCCATAGATTAACCCCTTAGAAAGAGTGTATGACATAATTAGTTCTTTTACAACACTTGTGTAGTTTTGCTGCACTTCTTGTATTGTAGTTATGAATTTCATTGTTTGTTATAAAATAATTTTCAAATGCTTCTGGTAAATTTTTAAGATAATAGTATCGATACATAAACAAAGCAGTTAATTAGGTAATCATTTATTTTGAAAATATCTAAAATGCGTAATTCTTTGAATATAGGTTCTGTGTGTTCCGAGTAAGATCTAAAAGTTATCAAACGCACAATTTTTTATTGAATATTCAATATTTTTTGAATTCGGGTTTTGTAGGTATTACCCCAAATCAAGTTGCCATAAATAAGATATGGATACACTAATGTGTAATAAATTAGCTTCAGTGAATTTCTGTTTATCAAGTGTCTTATTTTTGCTATTATTCCCGAGGCTCTTGTGATTTTATTTGATACCTCAGTTATATGGTTATTCCAAGTCAAATACTCATAAATTGTTATACCAAGAAAGGTTATGCATTTGACATGTTCTATGTTTACATTATTTACGCTAACTTTTACATTTTGTTTTAATTTCTTATTTGTAGATCTGAATATAATATATTTGGTATTTTTAATATTTAGAGATAGTTTATTTGCATTTAACCATTCTGCCACTTTATTCACCTCTTCTTGTATGACCTTATTTAGTGATTTAAGACAGCTGTTGCTATAAAAGATATTAGTATCATCTGCAAACAGTATAAACGAAAGTAAATTGCTGCTATGTTCAATATCATTTATATAAAGTAAAAATAAAATAGGTCCAAGAATTGAACCCTGTGGGACACCTGTTTTAATTGTCATTTCTTCTGACCTAGTTTGATTGTACTTGACAATTTGTTTTCTGTTTGTTAAATAATTGTCAAACCATAGTTGAGTAACTCCACGTATGCCGTAATGTTCTAATTTTGGGCCAGAATCTTGTGATTAATAGTATCAAATGCTTTTGACAAATCGAGGAATATACCTATTTGTATATTCTCCTTTATCAATCGCTTTAGTAATTCTATCGGTAAGTTCAATGACTGCAAGCTCAGTAGATCTATTTTCTCTGAAACCATATTGGTGCTTGCTTAATATTTTACTTTTTTCTATAAATTTAATTAATCTCCTATACATGACTTTTTCCAATAATTTTGCAAAACAAGTAATAGTCCGTGTGTTGTGACCCGATATCGTTCACTTTCATTAAGCATGTCTTAGAACTGAAATATTTTTACGGGAACTAACACTTTCGAACACGCTGAGTTCAAGTCCGAAAAGTTCCCACTCCGTAGACCCGCAGTTTTTTCACAAAATGCTATTTTATCTTCACTAATTTCACAGCAAATTTTTTCATTGTTCAGCGATACGGATCGATGACGATACAAGATTATATGTCACTCAAAAGGGCCAATTTCAATTAACAATTCTTCCTTTTAACAAAAGATCGGTTTTGCTCGAATCATTTTGAGTTATGCAATCTTATGCGTGTTAGACGTAAACAACATATTTTGTCTACAACTTTGAGAAGGTACAGATAACGCTTTCTAAAACCCTCAGTTCTAGAGATATCTCTATAAAATCACAAGGACATTAATGTCAAGTCTTTTAGCTATGTCACTGGCGAGAAAAGTAACTAATTTAACGCGATCAAGATATTTAAAACAAAAGTAACGCAAAGCCAACGTAACGGCAAAGACAACGTTAAAACGAAATATTGTCGAATGCTTGCAGGTAGAAGACTTACGACAGGATCAATCTTAAAAAACCTTAAGCTATAAGAATAAATGTTCACATCAAAGACAAAGATCAGTCACAACGTATAAAATATGCTCTGTAAACTTACCGCGAAGTGGAGAAATGTGTGCATGAGCTGTTTATTCGATGATTTCGACGAATATAGAAGCCCTCTTTCCAATAATACTCGCTTATCGCACAGTATAACACCAACTGATATAATAGTTCAAATGCAATGATAAGTTATCTCTTGAATTACGTCTTGGAAACCGTGTTCGAAATTTCCATGCTGATCCATTACATATAGATTCCCGTTTTATATCTTTGTATAAAACATTTTGATCCCATGTAAGGAATTATTTCTCAGCCCAGAGACATAGCCCAAAGATTTGACATTAACGTCCTTTTGATTTTATAGAGATAGTTCCAGAACTAAGAATATTATAAAGAATTATCTGTACCTTCTCAAAGTTGTAGACAAGATATGTTGTTTACGTCCAACACGCATAAGATTACATAACTCAAAATGATTCGAGCAAAACCGGTGTTTTGTTAAAAAGAAAGAATGGTTAATAGAAATTTGTCCTTTTCAGTGACATAATAGTGTATCGTCATCGATCCGTGACGTTGAACAATGAAAAAATTTGCTGTGAAATTAGTGAAGATAAAATAGCATTTTGTGAAAAAACTGCGGGTCTACGGAGTGGGAACTTTTCGGATTTGAACTCAGCGTGTTCGAAAGTGTTAGTTTCCGTAAAAGTATTTCAGTTCTGAGACATGCTTAATGAAAATTGTTTTCTAGGCACTTTTCGAGGTCACAACACACGGACTATAAGAACAGATATTGGTCTATAATTTTTGAATTCATTTTTTTCATTTGCTTTACAGGGTGTATCAAAATAAACGCAATTCATCTTTTGTGCTTAATAACTTTCGAAATACTATTTCTAGTTAAACGCTTTTAGGCTTACTTCAAAGCCTGTTCTTTTCTCTTTCAAACAAACTCTTATCCTTGTCTCCAATGCTAGTAATAATTGCACAGGAAAATATTTATGCACATATCAACGGCCTGCCCGGGGGGTACACCCCCGGGACAACCGGGGGGAAACGAGGGGGAATTTGGTATTTTAGCCGTGTATTCTGCCCGTGAACCCTGGGAAAATTACAAACTTCGCAATAATAGGACGACGGGGGGAGGGGAAGTAGGGGACTTTGACATGACAATTTGAATTTTATAAATGAAGTGAACAATTGGTGCAAACTCAAAATCGCAGGCTCACGAAGAAAAATATCGATCGCCAACTTATTATTTATGATATTTTGTAGTGTCTTGCTAAAATTTGAATAAATAAATACAGAATACACGAGTGCCATTGTGATACCCCAGTTTGTATGATAATTTCAGGGTGTTAGCCAGAAAAAACCGTTTTGTCCGTTCAACGTAAATTGGGAAATCAAAGTCCTTGTGTAGGAATAAATAGTGTTTTTTCCAACGTGTTTCTTCTTAGATGCAAACAACAGTGGCTTGGTTTTTTCTATTTCATTTCCGGTGAATGAACACGGATGCACACCGATGCAGGCACTTTGTTTTGTACATTTGATTTCAGTGAATACACACCCAATATGAATGAAACGTGATACATTTTGAGAAAATAGTTAATGGAAAAAGTAAATAAAACGTTCGTTGATATAATAATATAAAATCAAATGCAATGCACTTTCTCATCAGAAAAAATGAAGATCTTCCAGTAGACCCAGTTGGGAAAGCCCCTTAACTACTTCAATTGGGAAGAGTCCGTCAAACGGACAGACAGTATATGGGCTAGCTAACACCCTGAATTTTTAATTGTTTGTATGCTATTTATAATATGAACTACTTTATTCTAAGTCCCAGGGGGGAGGGCAGTTTGACTTACACATTTCCCGGGGGAGGGAGGGGGAATTAATGCATTAGAATCATGTTTTTTCAAAGTCCCGGGGTGTCCCGGGGGTGTACCCCCAGGGCAGGCCGTTGATATGTGCATTAGTAAAACCTATCATTTTTAGTTGCTGTTTAATTATGCAAGTTTACTATGTTATTATTTAGTCGGTTTAAATGTTAGAATTTTCTTCTTTAAACTTTAATGTTGTCGTCACTACATCTGGGAAACCGCGTAAGAACAAATTAAAAGTATTTTAAAAGAGACCAGGTTGTTTGAAAATCCTAAACGAATGCTAAAAATCGTCAAAACATTCTGGTGTCTGAGCCAGAGTGTCATCGAATTGCGATGTAATGTAAACAGAAATTATAGCAAGTTGATGTCAGTCAGCTTAGATGGTCCAAGTTATATCGCATTTGAAGTTTCAAACTGAGTTAAAAATAGTGGAAGAAAAGCCGTAATTATACTTATTGTTACAATCCATTTAATAAAATGCAACATTTTTTTGTTTTAGTGAAAAAATCAGTTATTTTCATGAGAACGATTTGTTATTCCATCTCAATTTTTTTAATCTCCAATCGCAATAACGTAAAGTATTATTACCCGCGAACCAATGAGTCAAATTTAAGAAACAACCCACTGTTAGAAAACTGAATGGCTACGCTTTAAAATGAATGTAAACTTTAACATTTTCGTCTATTATTTGTTTAGCAATTTACATTTCAGTCGAGGATTGCGCTTTTTTTGATACACCCTGTATAAATTGGAGTAACTAGAGCTATTTTTAATTTATCTGGAATAGTTCCGCTTAGAAAGGTTAAGTTGAATATGTGTGAAAGAGGTTCAGAGATTTCGTTAGCAATTTTCTTGATGACTTGTAAGCTTATGCCATCATAACCTGGACTTTTTTTAGCATTTAAATTTCTTATGTCAATTTCTAATTCATGTTTTGTGATTGTTTCAAGAAAAAAGCTTTCTTTATTGTTATTAGATAAATAATCTTTGAAGGACCTTTCACTACTTGGAAGTTTTCGGAGGTTTATGGTATGTATGGTTTTCATGATTATCAGTGTATAGTCTTCCCTTACTCATCACAAATTAATAAAGATCACACACTACATAATAGATGTTGATAAAAATTTATTTATTTTAAAATCTTTATCTTCCTCAAATGTCCATTAGTCAGTCTAAAGTTCATCAAATATCGCGGGCGTGGGTCATCAACCGTGGCCATGGGTGGTCATCACTGATCTCAAATATATGGCGGACTGTCATGAATAGCAAACACTGATTGGTCTAATTTAAAGTTTGCATTATAACGACTGCATGACGACGGCGAAAGCAAACATTTCTTGATTTGATGATTGATAAATTTCTTGCAAATATATTTCATTTTAAAAGAAGGGAGCCGACGTTAACGAAGGTAAGTTTGTTTTAAATATTGATTTTATAATGGCTTTAATTAAAACCCGACGGCCTTTGCGTATATGAAACAACTAAACAAGACAGCATATAATTTCAGTGTATCTTTAATATTGATTCCCTTTTTTATTATATTGAATTTTTAAAATAAAAAAGAAAACAAAGTTTTTTTGAAGCGAGAATTTGAAATCATTTTATTGTAAACTCAAAGCTTATCGATAAAGCCATCTAACTAAACCATAAAGGCAGTTTAGTTTTATAAAGAACATGCACTTAAAACGTTTTGCGAAGTGTTTGCGGTTGAATTTTACCTTAAGTTGAAGCTTATATTACGTATAATAACATACCTAACATATATATGTTGGGAAATCGATAATTTTGTAATTAAAAGTGATATTTGAGGCGAATGGTAAGAATATTCTTAAAAAATTATCGTGTTACCATGACAACTACTTTAGATACTTCATGTTCGGAAAATACAATGGTTTTGTCAGCAAGGCAAGGGTTTCTGCATGCATGTATTTTCCAGTACTGTATTTTTAATATGTTTGTAAAAACATTTGTACTTTTACACCTTGGCTTTGGACTCTGAAACACAGTTAGGCTTGATGTTGAATTTTTCAAACGAGAAATTCTACGTCTTTTATTATTAGGTTTCCTCCGGGTATCACCTTCAGAAATATATACCCGTTTATATATATATATATATATATATATATATATATATATATATATATATATATATATATATATATATATATATATATATATATATATATATATATATATATATATATATATATATATATATATATAGATATATATATAGATATATATATAGATATATATATATATAAAATGAAAAAAAATATAGTTAGTGCAGGTAAACATGAGCATATCTAACCTTAAAAATTACATTAAACTTACAAATATGTACGAACATATACGCGTATGTTTCAAAATTATCATGGAAAATAGGTTAGTACAATAATTTCCAATTCGCGCCATGATGATTATCAGGCGGTCTATTCCCACCATCGGCGATAGAATATAGCAAAAGTACACCATTTTCAAACCGCGATTACTAGTCGGTTTAGTGGAGCAAATTCATGTTTTAAAGTAACAGTAGAAAGAATAAATCTTCCCGAATTCGATGACTTGTTTTGTTTTTATTTTCCTTAAAAAAAGTGAATTTGCTTCTGCATTATATCAAGGTTATTTTATTGGCGTGTCCACTGACCCGGAAAAAGCTAATTACAATACGTAATTAGCATAACTAAAAAGCAATTCCTGTACCAGATAAGTAAAAAATAGCTTAATTGGGTTCTTAAATAATACAAATATAAATAAACATACCTTCGAAAAAACGAGATATACGAAGCCAAAATCGCAATGTATTTCAACAACTTTTCGCCAAACGTTCGTTGAAAATCGTAATTGTGAATCACCCGTTTAGCATACACCTCAACGGGAATTACCCATATGTTCTCAATTGAGAATATTCGGTATTACCCGTGCCAGACTATCGCCTGCGCTACCTGACGCTGACGCTTTCGCATATCATTATATATAAACCAATCACAATCGTCTTTCTATCACACGTTCTTCTCGAGCTTTGAGCTGCCATATTTGAAAACATTTCTAGCAGATTTTCTAGTCTATTTGCGATTCTGTGCAATGAAATGGAGATAGGAAAAAGAACTAGAATAAGCGACAACCAGAGAGATATTTTGGAAAGGTTTTACGGCCGTGGAATGGTCGGTGTTGGTCTAAATTATCGCGAAATGATCGAAAGCGCTGTAGCAGAAACTGGCTTAACAACGACTCAAGTTATAAAGGTAAATATAGATATCATAGTGATGTTAATGTTGACTATTTACTATTAAAGACACTAGATGACATACAAAAATATACTAATATAAACTAGTATCAGGCCTTGCTTGGATGAAAACCAAGATACTTGATCAATAGTGCAGCTACTGTGCATTCAAGGCACTATGTTCTATGCACCTACTTAAGCGAGACTCTACTTCGTATATTGTTATTACATGTCTAGTTGACAGTCTGAACTTACTGTAACATGCATGTTTCCCCATTGATGAGTGAAATTGTCTGGCATTAGACAAGTAAAAAAAGTAGGGACACTGGGCACATTTACGTCTCAATGGGTTTAATGCACCTATAGGGGCACTGGGGCACATTACGTCTCAATGGGTTTAATGCACCTATCAATGTTAAGCCCCAGGGGGGGGGGGGGGTTGGGCATAGGTGGGGCATTTGATTTTTTTAGCAAATTTCCAATCAAATGCCCCACCGTTCGGCAATAAATATTGGTCAAATGCCCCCACCATCTTGCAATAAATTGCAATAAATACTGTTAACGAACGATATTATTATATGAAGTACTTGTTATCATGACCGCTGAAATAGTCGCGCGGGCGACAAAACGTTGTTTGAACGTTCTAGTTTATATTTTTCGACTACAAAAAGTGTGACGATATTTAGGCTATTTTTGTGTTGAAAGACTCGGAATAAAGTGGCGAATTATCTCGTGTAGACATTTTATAGACAGTTCAATTAATCGGGAACAAGTTTGGTCCTTCGACAGCCGGATCTGCTGACAAAATAACGAGAAATTCGCGACTTTTGTTGTGAATGTGCGAGCAAATATGGCGCTTAGTACGAGTGGACAACAACAAGACTTGCCGGGAGAAGAGACAGACCAAGGTGTTCAAGCTGTAAACAGTATTCAAAACGTTCATCTCGCCGACCACGAAAGTAAAAAAGAAGAAAATACATTGAATATAGAAAGCAAACAAGTGAGTACCAAGATTCAAATTTTACGAAGTAGTAAAAAATCGGCTAAAACCAGGCTGACAAAAGCTAAGAAACAATTGAAAACCAACTTCCTGGTGTACCATTGCCGAGTAAAAATGCCATAAGAAGAGCTATTAATAAAGTTAATTCCGAGATCAGTATTATTGAAAAAATTATTTCTGGCTTAAAAGAGATTTATGCTGTGAGTGCTGAAAATGAGGAGACCAACACAGTTATCGAGACTTTAGACAAAGAACTTGAAGACATCGGGTCTTCAGTCGATTCAATAATTGTAATGGCTGAACAACATCTCGAGGAAAGACTTGGCAATGGAGAAACTGACTCAGTGTTAAATTCACTTCGATCACAAGAAACTAGTCCCCAGTCTCCAGTTATGTCGAAAAAATCCTCAAATGTGGAACAGAAACAAAAAGAGGCAAAGGAGGCTAGTGAAAGGCTAATCCAAATGGAAAACGAACAGCGAGTAAAGGAGCTAGAGATCCAAAAGCTGACCGCTGAGCTGCAGCTGACAAAACAGCGAACCGATGATGCAAGGAAAGTTGCTGCTCTCAACAAATCCCGGGCTGAAGAAGCCGAACGAAGATCGCAAGTATCGGATAATGATACAGTACAGAACTTCCTTATTAACCGTCACTTAGAAAAACATTCAGAGCTACCCAATGAAAACAAAGAACAAAGACAGACATTTTCTCCCATTAGACTTAAAGGAGTGGATCTCCCTATCTTCTCTGGCGAAGAAAAAAGTGACTATGAATCCTGGAAGGCAGCATTCCTGTCTGTTGTCAATCGTCGTGATATTCCTGTCGGAGAAAAAATGCTTAGACTACAAGGCTGTTTGTCGGGTAAAGCTTTAACCATGGTGAAAGATCTCGGGTATTCCCTTAATGCGTATGAAAGAGCGAAGGCTAAATTGGAGAAGAAGTACGGAGGGGAGAGACGTTTACAGATAAAACACCTAACAGCTTTGCGCAATTTCCGGAAAATTCGTCCTCGAAATCTGGAAGATATGGAAGAGTTTCAAGTTCTATTAGAAAGAGTATTGATCGCCACTCAGGATTCAGGACCATTGCATGGACAGAGCTTGAATTTAACAGTTAAAGAGAAACTACCAGAAGAAGACGTGCAAGCTTACAAATATTGGCTGATGGACCACTCGCGTGAAGACAATTTTGAAGCACTTGAAGAATGGGTTGAATTACGAGTGCAAGTTATGGAAGAGGCGAAAGAAGAAACGAATGGCATTGGAAAAAAGACGGACAACCGTGTTGAACAGAAGAAACGCTTTCGAGGCTTCAATACTAGATTCACAACGCGATGTTGTATTGTTCCAAACTGTAAAGAGGATCACCCCCCGTGGGTTTGTAAAGCTTTCAAAGATCTACCCGTCCTAAAGAGAAAAGAATTAATTACTAAGGCTGGACGCTGTTATTGTTGTCTGGCTGCTGGACATCGAAGCAAAGATTGCACCAAAAGGAGACAATGTGGTGTTGATGGGTGCCTGAGTAAAGGCCACAGCAGTTACCTTCATGTAAGCCCTCCAAAACACAAGGACGACGTGGGAGGACACTTACGACCTGATGCACCGACATACGTTCCCCCAGGACAATCGAACCAAAATAGAGAGGCTCCTCGTAATGATAAGACACGTGATGACAATCTGCCACCAACCAATTTCCAGCCCCAAGAAAGAACACATAATACAACTAAAGTAGAGAACGTCTCTTTAATGGTAATACCTGCCCTGATTAGTAATGGAAACAGAGAGTTAAAGGTCAATGTAATGCTTGACCCCTGTTCGACCAGTTCCTATGTATCAGAGGAAGCAGCAGAAGAGCTTGAGTTGCATGGACAAAACGTAAACCTTACGATTGCAGGAACAGGGGGCATCGAGATCCAGAAAAGATCCCGCCGAGTGGAACTAAATGTGACTAGTCTAGATAGGTCATTTACGACACCTGTCCAAGCACATGTGTTAGATAACATTGCGAGCGACACACCAGCCATACAGTGGTCAGAACTCAAGGAAAAGTGGCCTCACCTGCAGAAGATCCCTTTCGACAATGTTTCCAGGCGACAGCAGATTGATGTCATGCTTGGCAGCGATAATCCAGTATTCCACTACGTATTAGAAGAGATTCGCGGCAGCCAACCAAGTGATCCCGTAGCACGCCTAACGAACTTGGGCTGGGTTTGTTTCGGGCCAACGTTGGTCAACGAGTTTCGGCGTAACTCTCGTTCCCACTTCACACGCACGTACCGTACCTGCCATGTCGACCAGCAACCACCACCGGACGACATTCTACGCAAGTTCTGGGAGCTTGAGGCACTCGGAATCAAAGAAACGTCTGAGAAACAGGCTATGACAGCCGACGAAAGAGCAGCAACTGCAACTGTAGCTGGATCCCTAAAGTTTGAGAATGGTTTGTACGAGGTAGGAATCCCTTGGAAGGACGGAGAGCCGAAGTTGACTAACAATTACGAAGCGGCGTTATTAAGACTCCAAAGTCAAGAGAAATCCCTCAGAAAGAAAGATCCTAGCATCCTGGAAGCCTACAGTAAAGTATTCAAGGACTATGAGAAAAAAGGCTACATTCAGAAAGTACCCAAGTCCGAAGTAGAACAGCAGTGGTTCCTCCCACATTTTCCGGTCATTAAGCCAAGCAAAGATACGACTAAAGTTCGTGTTGTCTTCGACGCGGCAATGAAGCATGACGGAAAGAGCTTAAATGACAGCATACGGCCAGGTCCGAAACTACAACGAGAAATAGTAGATGTTCTCACCCGCTTTCGTCGAGCACCAGTTGCTTTGAGCGCAGACATTTCTGAAATGTTCCTGCAAGTTGGTCTACAAGACAAAGATCGTCCCTTCCACAGATTCTTATGGCGAGATTTCGATCCTTCAAGAGAGCCCGACGTATACGAGTTTCGACGCCTGTTGTTTGGTAATACTGCCTCGCCATTCTGCGCACAGTATGTAATACACGCCCACGCTCAAGCACATACAGAGACATTCCCAGCGGCAGCAGAATCGGTCGATAACTCGATGTATGTTGACGATGTCTTAGATTCAAGCGAGACTATAGAGAGTGCCCAGGATCTGCGACGCCAGTTATCTGACCTGTTGGGTCTGGCAGGTTTTCGGCTGCGGAAATGGTCGTCGAACGAGCCATCAGTTGTCGCAAGCATCCCCGAGAGTGACCGGTTATCTGCTGTTGAAATTAACAAAGAAGAGCCGTCTAAAACCAAGACTCTGGGAGTCTTGTGGGATCCTGAAAGAGATGTATTTACCTTCAGAGTGGAACCTCCTGATGCGAATAAAACCCCTACGAAACGTAATGTTCTGAGCGCCATAGCTGCTGTATACGACCCCCTTCAGTTTCTCTCGCCATTCCTTGTTCGGGCTAAAATTCTCATGCAGGAGATTTGGAGAGCAGGGTTGGATTGGGATGACAACCTTCCAAGTGATCTAGCAACTAAGTGGAAGAACTGGGCTACAGAACTTTCGCAGTTATCGCATGTCGCCATACCACGCTGCTTACGCCTCGCAAACCCGAATAAAATGGAACTACACCTGTTCTCGGATGCCTCTAAAGACGCCTACGCATCAGTCGCTTATTTGGTGTGCCAATATGAAGACGATAGCCCTACATCACGCCTTGTCGCATCAAAGTGCCGTGTAGCCCCCACCAAAGCGATGACGATTCCCAGACTGGAGCTTATGGGTGCCATTCTCTCAAGCCGTTTAGCTCAAAGTCTTCTGAAAGTCTTGACTGTCGATCGAGTGATCTTTTGGACTGACTCCGAGAATGTGTGGTATTGGGTACGAAACCACAGCCGGCAGTTTAAACCCTTCGTAGCCAACCGTATCGCAGAAATTCAACGGACGACGAGTCCCGAGCAATGGAGGCATGTACCTGGGATACAGAATCCAGCAGATCTAGCGACCCGAGGTCAATCTGCTATGGAACTAGCCAAAAGCACATTTTGGTTGGAAGGACCATCGTTCTTGAAAGATGTCGAGATCTCGGGGCCATCAGCGCCTTCCGTTAGAGAGGAGACGAAAGTTGAAGATATTGAAAAGACAGTGGCACAGACGTACATGGTCCAGGCGCGCGTTAACCTGGGCGTTGATCCAAACCATTTTTCTACCTTCCGTCGCCTTTGTCGTGTGACTGGATGGGTTCAACGATTCGTTACAAACTGCAGACTTCCAAGGGAATTACGAAAACGAGACAGAACGCTTTGTTCAACTGAAATACTTAATGTGGAAAAGTGGTGGATCAAACAAGCGCAACGAGAAGCTTTCCCGAAAGGAGAGCGAGAAGGATGTTTACTGCGACTTAGTCCAAAGAACGGTGACGATGGTCTTCTGAGGATGGACGGACGTTTAAGACTTGCGGATGAACTATCCTACAACACAAAACACCCCATTTTATTGCCAAAAGAGCACGTGGTGACCCGACTCATCATCAAGGATGCACATGAAGAACTCGGACATGGTTCCGGAGTTGAGCAGGTTCTAACACTGCTACGCAGTCGTTTCTGGATCGTAAAAGGAAGACGCGCGGTAAGGAATATCGTTGAGTCATGTGCGCAATGTCGACGACGTTTTTCTGTAAAAACAGCCGAGCAGAAGATGGCACCGCTGCCCAGACCGCGACTTCAATCGTTACGAGCTTTCGAAAGAGTCGGAGTGGATTATGGAGGCCCATTTCTAACGAAGCAAGGACGAGGCAAAGCCAAAGCAAAGAGATACCTATGCCTATTTACTTGTCTAGCGACAAGAGCTGTTCACCTTGAGATGTCATACTCATTAGACACGGCTTCCTTCATCAATGCCTTTACGCGAATGGTATCGAGGAGGGGGACGCCCGTATATGTTATATCGGACAATGGGACCAATTTCGTGGGCGCAGAGCGGGAGATGAGAGAATTAGTTCAAGCTTTTAACCAGGACAAAATTGCCCAAGAAACCACCAAGTATCAACCTATTGAATGGAAATTCAATCCTCCATCGGCCCCTCATTTTGGAGGGATTTTCGAGGCTATGATAAAGAGCGCCAAGAAGGCAATAAAAATCGTCCTAGGAGATGCAGATGTGACGGATGAAGAACTTCAGACCGCAATGTGTGGAGCTGAAAGTCTGGTAAACTCACGGCCCATCACTTATGTGAGTTCAGATCCAAACGACCCGTCCCCACTTACTCCAAATCATTTTATAGTCGGACAGATCGGTGGGGTATTTGCTCCTGAAGCTCTTGATCAAGTTGAAGCGAACAACCCTAGGAATCGCTGGCATCGAGTACAACAATTGTTACAGCTGTTCTGGAAGCGCTGGAGAAAGGAGTTTCTACCACGTCTTAATGTAAGCAAGAAATGGTTTCATCCCAAACATAACCTGAAACAAGGCGATGTGGTATTGATTGCTGAACCCAAAGCAAGTAGGGGAGAATGGCCTCTTGCCCGTGTGATCGAAGCGTATCAAGGAAGTGACTGCCTAATCCGAGTTGTAAAGGTGAAATCCAGGAACAAAGAATGTTTCCGTCCTATACATCGATTGTGTCCTCTCAAGTATGTTGACGAACATTCGGACAATGAAGATAGATAACTGAAACGTTATATAGAAGTGAACATAAAGGACGTTAATTAAGTCGTATTTGTTAGTATTCATTGACATTGCTAATCCCTCTATTTATTGTCTCTATTAAGTGGAATCGAATGCGTTGCATTCGGGAGGGGGATGTTAACGAACGATATTATTATATGAAGTACTTGTTATCATGACCGCTGAAATAGTCGCGCGGGCGACAAAACGTTGTTTGAACGTTCTAGTTTATATTTTTCGACTACAAAAAGTACTAGTGTGACAATATTTAGGCTATTTTTTGTGTTTAAAGACTCGGAATAAAGTGGCGAATTATCTCGTGTAGACATTTTATAGACAGTTCAATTAATCGGGAACAGTGTGATACTGATGATGGTGGTGATAATGATGGTGGTGGTGATAATGATGATAATGATGATGATGGTGGTAATAATGATGATGGTGGTGATAATGATGATGGTGGTGATAATGATGATGGTGGTGGTGATCATCTGAGCAATGGTGGCGATGATGGTGGCGGTAGTGATAGTGGTAGTGATGGTGGTGATGATGGTGGTGATCATGACAGTGGCAGTAGTGAGTGATGATGGTGCTGATGATGATTATGGTGGTGGTAGTGCTGGTAATGATTATGGTGGTGCTGATGATTATAGTGGTGGTAGTGATGGTGGTGAAGATGATAACGAGAATGGTAGTAGTGATGGTGGTAACATTTTATTAATAAATTTACCGGTCACACATGTCCGCCAGGCGACGATTTTTGCCGGTCAAACTGTGAAATTTTACAGGTCAGTGACCGGTGACCGGCACTTATCTCGAGGCCTGGATGGTGGTGATGATGATGATGGTGGTGATAATGGTGTTGGTGATAATGATGATGGTGATAATGATGATGGTGATAATGATGATGGTGATAATGATGATGGTGGTGATAATGATAATGATGGTGTTGGTGATAATGATGATGGTGGTGATAATGATGATGGTGGTGATAATGATGATGGTGGTGGTGATGATGATGATGGTGGTGATAATGGTGTTGGTGATAATGATGGTGGTGATAATGATGATGGTGATAATGATGATGGTGATAATGATGATGGTGGTGATAATGATAATGATGGTGTTGGTGATAATGATGATGGTGGTGATAATGATGATGGTGGTGATAATGATGATGGTGGTGGTGATGATGATGATGGTGGTGATAATGGTGTTGGTGATAATGATGGTGGTGATAATGATGATGGTGATAATGATGATGGTGATAATGATGATGGTGGTGATAATGATAATGATGGTGTTGGTGATAATGATGATGGTGGTGATAATGATGATGGTGGTGATAATGATGATGGTGGTGGTGATGATGATGATGGTGGTGATAATGGTGTTGGTGATAATGATGGTGGTGATAATGATGATGGTGATAATGATGATGGTGATAATGATGATGGTGGTGATAATGATAATGATGGTGTTGGTGATAATGATGATGGTGGTGATAATGATGATGGTGGTGATAATGATGATGGTGGTGGTGATGATGATGATGGTGGTGAT
>CACRXK020001119.1:0-16732 GCA_902702795.2 Paramuricea clavata | reverse complement strand
TGGTGATAATGATGGTGGTGATAATGATGATGGTGGTAATGATGATGATGATGATGGTGGTAATGATGATGATGGTGGTGATAATGATGATGGTGGTGATAATGATGATGGTGGTAATGATGATGATGATGGTGGTGATCATCTGAGCGATGGTGGTGATGATGGTGGCATAGTGATAGTGATGGTGGTGATGATGGTGGTGATGATGACAGTGGCAGTAGTGAGTGATGATGGTGCTGATGATGATGGTGGTGGTGGTAGTGATGGTGGTGATGATGAAAACGAGAATGGTAGTTAGTGATGGTGGTAACAATGATAATGGTGGTGTGGCAACAAAGACAATTGGATTGTCTATGGTGGCAATGAAAGTAGCAGTGGTGGTAGTGATAATGGTGGTGATTCCTGGGGGTCTTACTGTATTTATTTCTGGAACCTTTTGAGAGGCTTACTGGAGGTGATTTAATTCAGAGGGAAGCAATTGCAACGTAGGGAGGCATTATACAGGATACACAGTAAATTAACATGGAATTGCTGTCAAACTAAATATAAGCAGTACACATGCGTTTGTAGGTTGTAAGGGGAGGGATTAATGATGTGATGCATAAAAAATTGCTTCCAGTAAAAGAGGACAGTTATTTGAAAGGAGCAGGGGAATTGAGGATTTATGGTAAATTTTTCATATATATTATATAATTTCAAACAGCACAAAATTCACAAACTAAATGTTCACCACACTACTCACCTTTCACAAGCCTTACAGAAATTCAGATGAACTTGCTTTGGGATACCTTCAGTGATATCAACTTGAGTTCTCAAACATGCTACACACATGTTTGAAGGGTTTGGCTGAGTTGCTGTACCGCATTGGCAGCACAAACTAAAAAAACCCACAAAAATTACTTCAAGGGTACTACAGTAGGTAGGTTTCATTAAGCACTATACACTCAAGAATTATAAAAAACTGCACAGTTCAAAAATATTCACTAAACTGAAAATTTTGCAAAATTTGTGAAAACTTCCGGCAAGCACGGGTAATTTGGGGTGATCTGCTAGCCAGTGGAGCGATTCTAGAATACTCGCCACTAACCGGCCTACTGTAACCCTCACACTAATGCACCTATCAATGTTGTTAAGCTGGGGCGAAGTCCAGAACTTTATATGGCGGGTTTTGTCATAGGTGCAGCCACCCTCGGGAATTTGATTAGCACTTTGAATCAAATGACTTCTATTAATACAGTATTTATTGTAATTTATTGCAAAATGGTGGAGTATTTGGCCAATAATTATTGCCTGGCAGTGGGGCATTTGATTGGAAATTTGATAAAAAATCAAATGCCCACATACTGTATGCCCGACCCCCCCAGTCTGGGGCTTAACATTGATAGGCGCATAAACCTAACACTAAAGCCTGGTTCACATGATGAAATAAGCATAAGCACAAGCAGCGGAACCTTTCATGTGCATAAACGTAAGCATATAAGAAGAACGCAACATTAGTTCTTCTTATGTTTATGTTTATGCACATCAAAGGTTCCGCTTGCTTATGCTTATTTCATCATGTGAACCAGGCTTTTAAACCTAACCCCCAACCACAGGAACATAATTTTACACACCGCTAAACGCAGTGGCAGCGTATTCTAGTACCTAGCCCTTTCACGAAAATCCTTTAATATTTTAAGATTGTGCAACCCTGGTATATTACATTAAACTGCATAAGATAACATTTTACATTTATAATTGAATATAAATAATTGTAAATTATATACTGTTACAATAGCCGGGCATATACGAGAAAGGGCACTCTAAATAATGGTCATATGTGCCAGGAGTTACTTAACAATAATATTAAGACATAAACTCACATAGTTTGAGGCCCTGTTGAAAGAAAATCAACGTATTCCATTGCCATGCTTTTGAATCTTGAACTTTCAATGTGGAATATGGCGGATCAGCACCGGCGATTCGATCCCGGTGTCTTTAGCCGTACGGCGAAACAAGAAATAAAATTATAAATATTCTGTATAAATTTCTATTTTAATTCAGCTATTTCCTAAAATTCAAACAATTTATTGTTTTAAATTCTTTATGTTTGCACAAATACATTACTTTTAGATTTGTTGATTTAATAAAAAAGTATTTTTATTTTTATACAAAAGACATATGAGAATAGATGGTATTTTACTCGTAGGTTTAAACACCCGGTGGTACATCTGACCCGATAGCTGGAAATGAACAATTAATCAAAATACCAGTGATTTTTTCCAAATAACAATTACAAAATTTTGTGAAAATGGTTTGAAAAACGTCGTGGAAAAATGCCGCCAACACTAACCAACAGGTAATAAACATTATCGATTCCATTGGTGTTTTTAAATTCATAAATTCTATCATGACGATGTATGAATAGCGCGAATATAGATCAAGGGTGAATGGATTTTATGCGAATTGTCCATATTTTTACATTCGTGTTGCTTTAATGCTTTAATGTGTTCGAGTGCGAATAGGGTTAAATTATGTTGCAGATTTATTTGAATAAGTGCGCAATTGCGTTGTAGTGATGTTTATTAAGTACAAGTAATGGTGTTGATATATTATGAAAAAGTATGCGGTGCATTTTTTGACATTAACATCATAGTTCTAGCTAGATGCGCTGAAGTCTAGGGTTGAGAATTTGTACAGTGTTGCATTAATATGAAAGATAAGATATTTTTATCCTTGTCGTAGAACTTCTTTTTTGTACTTCGCATTTATATTGTCCATAGGTACAGAATTATAACGTGCAAATCAATGTGTGCTAAACAGTCAATATTATTGCCTGGGGGTGGGGACATTTGTTTGCCCAGTGGTGGGGCTTTCACACAGTTCTTCTTTCCCTGGGGTTGGGACATAGGCATTTTCTTTCCAGAAATGGCTAATTCCCGGGGGGGGGGGGGGATCAAATAGCCCATCAATCCTTGGCATGGAATGGCTTGATTTATCGAATGTAGGCCTGCTTTATCGAATGTAGGCCTGCGCAGAACATATGCGCAGAACAGACTTTACATGGTCGTTAATGAAATTGTTTTGTTTTCAGAGTGGCAAATGTAGTGGTCCATAGTTGTATAACTTGTATGCTACGGCAAACCACTCCATTATAGTGTAAACATAATATAGTCTCAATACTAGAAACCTACAGTACTAAATTTTTAGCAGAATGTTAGCCATAGTGTTATTAATAGTGTAAACACGGCCTAAATGTCTAAATAAAGTTTGAAAAGTTGGGGGGAAAAGTTTTCTCGTGCTCACCTATTTTTTACAACCCCTGGACTGATTATCTCTCCAGGTGAACTTGGGCAAAGACGAGATAGTATCTGTACATCTGATACTGCAACTTGTATCATATGCAGTTAATTGCCAAAAATTTGAATTCATACAAGCCACAAAAGGTCAACATTTTGCAAAATTCTGTTACCAACTTACCCAATAAGTTGTGTTATAATTGATAATTACACAAGCAATCAATGAAAAGAAACATTGTATTATGGGTTGATATTTTAATATGTTAGGGCATCTGTCAATATATGTAGTTGCAAGTCCCTGCGCTTGCTGCCTTCAGCTTTGCCTGTTTAGGCACAGATTAAATGAAGATCTAAACAATTTTTTTTTAAATTTATTCCCATTCTTTCTGAACAACAATCTCTAGTTGAGCAATGCCCTTGTTTCCAGGGCATTGCTTGCTCTTTTCTTGTAAACCATCCATAGATTTTTCATTGGGTCGAGTTTCGGACTTTTCGCTGGCATCTCAATGCTTTTTTTGCATGATTTCTGGATCTTCGTGTTGCTGGCACATTTTCCTAATCGAATGCCTTGTTGTCTGTCATCACTCATATAATCCGTCCCGAAACAAGCAAAGGAGCTCCCAATTTGTCATATTAAAACCAACATGTTTTAATATTATCTGGCTGATACATTTTGTTCAAAATAGCTTAAATGAAATCATGCTAACCAGACGATTTTACTCATCAGGGGGAAAGTCTGGGGCATAGGAAGCATCACAAGATTGGGGGGCACTGGCTTGCAGGGGTACTTTTGGACATTGAAGGGAGGGGGGGACAAAAATGTTCTTGTAATACTATACCGAAATTGGAAGTTTTTGACCAAATTTTTTTTAAAAACATCAAAATTTCCAAACAAAAAGGGCACTTTTGATGTTAATTTAGTATTTATAGCGACATTAGCTTGTATAGAAAGTAGGGGTGCACCGGATTTAACGAATTTTCCGGCATCCGGCCGGATTTGGAGAAAATCCGGTCGGATTTAAATTTCTGTTTTCACCTTAAAAAATTCACCAAGAATGGGATATTTGGCAGCTTAAAAGTTTTAAAAAACAATTATATTATTATAAAATATTAAGTTATTAACAAAAAGATGTTTAAAAAAGGTTTAAACACAATCAAAAATCTAAACTGACACTAACTAAAAATAGTAAAAAACATAAACCGTCATTTTGAATACTGATTTATCCCCAATTGTCCCCATTACCGGTTTATCTCAAATCCGGCAAATCTCCCCATTACCGGTTTA
Organism: Paramuricea clavata; assembly: GCA_902702795.2. Classification (NCBI taxonomy): domain Eukaryota; kingdom Metazoa; phylum Cnidaria; class Anthozoa; order Malacalcyonacea; family Plexauridae; genus Paramuricea; species Paramuricea clavata. Next base: position 12,169 of record CACRXK020001119.1, on the reverse strand, counting down.
TCTCAAATCCGGAATTTTTGTCCAAATCCGGTAAATCCGGTTCTGGCCGGATTTGAAAATTCCAAATCCGGTGCACCCCTAATAAAAAGGGCACTTTTCATCACAAGAAAAGGCACTTTTGATCTTTTGAAATAATTTAAGGCACATGCCCCCGGTTCCTACGTCCCTGGGGAGAGTGCTGCCACTCGGTGGATTAATCAGACTTTCTGCCCATGCACACTGTTAAATTTTTATTTTTGGATTTGCTGCCAGGAAAAAAATGTGCCGGGTGTCCCCCAAAAAACTGGACACTGCTTGATTTCATGTAACATATACCTATAATATAGCCTGTAAAAGCTATCACAATGAAATAAAGATCTTTGCATTCAGAAAGGACTACAGTAACTTAGATTTTGATATATACAGTACAGTAGCACTTGAATTTACATGCAATATTGACGTGCTATATTGATGTTTGAACGTTGAACTACTCAACTACTGTTTTTGGAAATGCCAAAAATTAGCATGAAACAACCTTAAAATTACCGATGTAGTTATACTTGTTAAATAATAAATATTTTTATTTTTGTTGCATCTTGCGAAGAAGTGCTGTATCTCGCTCATTATTGCATGTAAATTCAAGTGTTATATATCAAAATCTAAGTTAGTCGTTTCTGAATGCAATAATATTTATTTCATTGACATTGCAAAAGATTTTATAGCTTTTATGCTACATGAAATCAAACAGTGTCCAGTTTTTTGGGTTGTTTTGGGGTGTTTGTTTTTTTTTGGGGGGGGAGACCTGGTATTTTCTAGGCATGTTGTGTGCATATAACTAGTTTGTCTTGGCTGATGGTTCTTCTACTGTATGTGTATCAATATAGCACTATACAAATTATCAGAAGAATATTAGGAATATAATCTGTTTCCAGAACATTACATTGTAAAACATACCTTATTATAGGAAATTAACGATGCACTTTATTAACGCGACATAAATTAACGTGTCATCTAATTAACGCGAATTGCTTTCAGGTACTTCTATAAAACTGATTAAATTAACGCGAATCTGACAGTTTATGGTTAACAAGTTAATTTAACTAACGCGAGTCGAAGAATATAAACACAACACCAAAAGTTTAATATTATATATATACTACCAATTAAAACAGTACGCGAGTAGATATGTCAAAACTGTAACGTTAAAAGTTAAAGTCATTTAAGCCAATGTTAGTATATAAAATATATAGTTCAGCTTAAGGTTCTGCCGACAGTGACAGTGAAGAGGTGGACTGATGTTTTTGTTTTGAGGTTTAATATGATCATTATGATGTATTCCGAGTTAAAAGAGTTCATGTTATATGAAACAAATCAAGGACAAGGTCTTTTTAATTGACGATAACTAAAATTTGCATGCTTGAAATTAACGAAAACATAAATTAACAATTAAATTAACGCGAAATTTTAAAATACGTGTTAATAAAGTGCATCGTTAATTTCCTATAATAAGGTATTCATTTTAATTAATGGGTTAACCAAAGTACTTGCCCATCCCTCAATGTACAGTACAGGTACCTGGAGCCCAGTTATTTACTGGAACTGTATGTCAACTGCTATGTACAGGTCAAGTTCGGTACTAATTTGAAATATCACATACCTTGCAGAGAGCTGAAAAATAAATCAACAGGCATTGATATAATTGTGCCAGAATTCCAAGTGATTCCTGGGAAACTTGTGAACACAGTTCTGTACCATGTTATCGTCATAACGCGACTTTTTTATTTCAAAACGAGGCAGCACAAGGAGTCTGACTTGGTGCAGTTTGCAGTAAGTATACTGTATAAGACTATAAGCAATGCAAAGCTTGCTCATCTATTACATGAATTACATACAGGCGATGAACTGGCTTGCTTCCCTGGCGTGCTGGCTAGCTGGCTAACTGAGCAGAAAGCTGAAAGAAAGAACTTTAGATTTTGCTGCAAGTGCGACTACAAGAATAGCTTATTTGCATGTGGATATGCGATATTCTTAAGGCGGATTTCCAGTCCTCGCACGAAGCTCCTCGCAGCTCGCTGCGAGTGCTTGCATCTAATTAAAATGAACTGTTTAGCATTGTCACATTGTGATTGGATGAAAGTGCTCATGCATCACCCGCAGCGAGCTGCGAGGAGCTTCGTGCGAGGACTGGAAATCCACCTTTAGTTAAGGCTATAAAAAAGGTCATTGAGTTTAGATTAGTGTCAGATAAAGATTAGATTAGGGTTAGATTAAGATTAGGTTATAGGGTTAGGGACTTACATGTAGGGTTCAACATGTAGGGTTCAACATGTTTCGCGAATTTATTGTGTTGATAATTTCGAACGTGTTTAAACACTTATTCACTTATATAGTAAAGTCAAAGGTCGAGCTCATGGTAAAACAAACACATACCACGAGAAATATAATGGCATAAGATGATGGCAGGCATGTGCAAACAATGAATCTTGTAATCATGCTCGTACTCATAGTAAAATCTAAAGGTCTCTATTGATTGACTGACTGTGACTGCAGTCACTCGACCTCTTCCCAATGTTCGTCAGAGTATAGTTTTAGATTCATTCAAATTGGATTTCAATTTTGACGGGATAAAAAATTGTCAGTCGACAGTTTTGCATACGCACGCATCTACTCATAGAATCCACACTCTATGTGACCATACAGTACGTATTAATTTAATTTAATTAATTAGCTTTGCCTTGCAAATAACTATAATACAATTAATGGCAGGGAGTCCGTAACAGCGCTTAGCCAATTACTACGGCCCCATAAAACTAACATTAAAACTAATATTACAAATTTAAAAAATACAATAATCAACTGATAACAAACAACATATGAAAATGACAACAATACGTCTTTTACATGCAGCACGAGATTGGAATACTAAGACTACGAACAGAGTTACACTTTGGACAAATGGTTTTGTACGAACGAGGATCGTATAGGTGATGTGCACCACTCCCATGGAATCGATTCAAAGGACAAGGAGGTTTTCGCCATGTTGGATGATATTCGCATTGCAAAAAAAGCAAAATCCTTTGTTAATGTCATCCAACATGGCGACGGTGACGTAACTTGCACACCACCTGAATTAAATTGTCAAGTATTCAGAAATCAACATTTCACATGACTTAATGGACGACTTTCGCTTTAGACTAAATTTTAATCTAAGTTAGAACAACGAAATCTATCACCACAGCTAGAAAGAGCGTCTTGGAATTAGTAATATTACAAAGTTTGGTTGCGAAATGTTGTAAAATACGGAAAATATAGCACTTCAAAGTTGGCAAATTTGTATACTTTTGTATTACGTGCGTGAATTGGTAACTAAATTAACTTACCAATTTCCGCACGTAATAGAAATGTATACAAATTTGCCAACTTCACAGGGCTATATTTTCCGTATTTTACAACATTTCGCAACCAAACTTTGCAGTTTTTCTAACTTTGATAACTTCTTTCCAAAAATATCCTTTGTTATTCCCAGATTAAAAATTTTTCTAAAGCGCAAGTCGTCCATTATTACGATCACGGTGCCAATATGCGTAGTGCCAATAAAAAGAAAGCTGTGGATTGGTAGGGATTCAACTACCTGAAAAATACAAGGAGAACTTTGACGTTTCGAGTATAGGCCCTTCATTGGGAAGTCAGGAAAATTATATATGCTTTTATACTAATGAGTGATGGTATAAAAATCTAAAGTGATCATGTGACAAAAACCAATCAGGTGAATTGTGTCAAAACGTGAAGTGTAAACGAGAAACTGTAAACCACATTACATAATATTGATACAAATATACGGAAAACTACAACAAATACAATAATAAACAATTCTGGAATAAGGTGAGAATTCAAAGTAATGTCTTTGTCTGCTTTAGAAAGACTTTGATTGCAGTACTTTAAATTTTCCTTGTATTTTTCAGGTAGTTGTATCCCTATAATTATAGAAACTTTAGACAGTCTTCACCAATCTCACCGCTATACTCCATCGAACTTTTCTCTTATTCGACTTGTGTTTGAGCAGGCATGATTTGAACCGGAGTTGGCTCATTGGGGCTTTTCCTGTTTTAGGCTCAGCCTAAACAGGATGAGCCAACTCTGGTTCAAATCATGCCTGCTCAAACACAAATGAGAAAACGAGAAAAGTTCGACAGAGGATAGCGGTGACATTGGTGAAGAGTGCTCACAGTTTTTATTGTTTTCTGGCAAACTGTATCATCGTATCCATATCAATTGGCAATTTAAATTATTAACTATTAATTACATTGTGTCCTAATGTGACCACTTTGTTATTTTAATTAACATCTAACACCAGATGATTTTACTTGTCAAAGGGACAGCGCTGGCGCTCAATGGCTTCAAGTGCCTCCACAATGCAGGCAATTTTCTGGGACTGGGGGGCATGCTCCCAGACACCCCGAGAATTGTGACTCACAAAGTAATACGTCCCCCGCCCTTAAGAAACCCACTAATATCCAGGTGCCACTGGGCACTTCCCTAACAATCTCTTTACCATCATACTTCATTCTTATCAACCTAGGTCGCAAAAAAGTATGAAGACGTCGAAGAACTTCATTCAAAACTTGTTGCAAAATTCCCCAGTGTAAATTTCCCCTCCCTACCGAAAATGTCCCTAATTATCACCGATAAAACCCTCAACGAGCGAAAGAAGTTTCTGGAACAGTTACTAAGTATGGTCGCTCGTACACCCAAGCTTTGCAGTTGCTCACCTGTTTTGAGTTTTCTTGAAGTGAACAAGATTAGCATTAAACAAAATCCGTTGCAAAAACCAGAACCGGAAAAACCCAAGGTTTGTAGGAATGTGTTATTATTACCTCCGCCAGGAGGTTATGTAATCATCTGGGTTTGTATGTGTGTGTGTGTGTGTGTGTGTATGTGTGTGTGTGTGTGTATGTGTGTGTGTATGTGTGTGTGTTTGTCTGTGAGCACGATAACTCAAGAAATACCAAACATATCCGTACGAAATTTTGTGAGTGCATTTCCCATCGGCTAAGGAAGAACTGATTAAAATTTGGTTGAATTTGGTTAAAAATTGAATGAGAAATAACAAAAGTTTGTCTTGTTTATCCCGGTCAATTAAATAAAACTTTATACTGAATGCGTAATTAGGACGTGCATAATATATGCACCAGCCATTCAAATTCTAATAACAATAGATTACTTCAATAGTTTGCGCGTAGGCGGAGGTATGCAGTCTCTGAGTGCCCTCTAGTTTTAGATATTTTTATCTGACCGTTACTTGAGAACTGATTGGTTAATTTTATCGTCAAATTGTTTTTTTGTCGGGTTTTTTTTGCGCGAAAACCACCTAAATTATAATGACGTAAATATTGGGATTTTTTAGGGAATCTCGGGATATTTTGGGAGCTTACTTGGGATTGTTACAAAATTACAGCGGAATGCGGAAACATCAAGACAATTGTGTTGTTTTTTATCAGTCCAAATGTTAAGTTATAAAATGTCTTCAACATTTCCACAAATTGAGTTTTTCTTTTATCTTTCAGGCAGCGATAAAGCCATTTAAAAGTTGTAGTAGATTAACTTTAAATATAACAGTAATTAAACAAAAGTTGACATTCAAAGAAAAGATTTGTCATGATGATGTGTTTTGTTCGAGGTTTTGTTATACTACATTTTGGGCGATATTTTCCCATGCATCTTTCTTGCATTATAAAATTGCAACAAAATTCCGACGTTTCCGTGTTGACATTGGAACAAGGCGTTTCCGTGTTGACATTGGACAACACGGCTCTTAGCCAATCAGCGTTCAGAATTTACACTATATTATAAATATATATACTGCAGTGCAGGGATGGATTTACTGGGGGGGTGCACCCTTACCCTGGCCAGGGGGTGCTATTTTTCATGATAAAGCAAAAAATTATGAGACAAAATGAGATACAGCAATTTGAGTAATAACATGATGATAAGCGAACTGTGAACAACAATTACAATTCAAATACAGTAGTCAAGCAGGACTTTGCAGTAGTCAAGCAAGTTGATGGGCGGGCGGCACACATGACCGACACAACTCGGCACCAGGGGCCAGTCGTAATTAACGCTAACTGTAGTTAGCGTTAATCACTGTAGTTAAATCCTTAACTGTAATTAGTTAACTGCATGACTTAACTGCGTTGCACAAAACGTAGTTAGTCGGATAGTTAACTAATCACGTAGTTAACTGTGCGCGGGACTTGCGTGGGGCGTTTAAACACAAAATTACATAAAGTAAGCAACGAGTAACAACCGCTGACACGCATTTTCAACATGATTGTGGACTCGTATTTTGCAAATAGGCGGGAATTTTATTCAAAACACTAGAAAACAGTGAAAAATAAACAAGAAAACAAGGAAAAACCGCCACAAAAATCATAGAAGAATGCAATTTTTCCTTAAAAGGTATAGCTGTTTAGCAATTATATATCAGTGTTTCTTGGTGTAATGGACCATACTTCGTCTTCGAGAAATCGTCCTGTGCAAAAAATATGTTCTGTTTTCGTAAAAACACCAAAGCGATAGCATTTGAAGAGTTTATACAGGGAAGCTAGCGATTGAAAATCTCAAGTAAGCGTTGCTTTTCATTATTGTTTTATTGAAAAATGTTGTTCACTCCTATACAAACGCCATTTTTAACTACGTTTTGGACAGTTAACTATACCCTAAAGCATATATATAGTTAACTTTAACTACTCTTTAACTGCAGTTAAGGCTAACTACACTTTTATACAACCGGCTTAACTACGTGATTAAAGTTAACTATTTTTTTAGGCTTTTTAACTACTTTTTAACTGCAGTTAGCGCTAACTACGTTTTTATACAACCGGCCCCTAGCTGGCAGAGCACCCCCCCCCCCCTACCAGATCATGCTGGATCCATCCCTGCTGCAGTGGGTGGTGCCAGTTGTGTTTTTCGCAGCTGCTCCTAGTTAGTTCTGAAAATTGTACATAATCTTCCATAATTTTTTAGGGAGCATCTCGCTCGATAGAACTAACCAGTTTGATACAATTTTAGACCTGATCAGGAGCTAGTAATTGACCGATAATCGTATCGGTCGATGTTTGCCTTACCGGTAGGCAATCGGAATCGGTAGAATTATCTATATTTCCGATTGTCTAAAACCGATTGTTGAGAAAATACACACTTTAAAAATTATATGCATTGCCGCATGTTGATACACGTTGCGTTTTAAAGCAATACATGTATGTCAAATTAATGCGTGAAGCGTGCCATTCATTAACGGTTCCGATTTCCATTAGGCGGAATTTTTGCGCGTGGATTCGTCTTTTCTAATTAGTTCCACACGAGAAATCACAAGACAATGAAAAATTCCGTTCCGCGCGCAAAATTCCGCCTAATGGAAACCGGCTTGAAGGCTGTTTTCCACTAGGCGGAATTTTCCGCGCGGAGCGGAATTTCTCTTTGTCTTGTGATTTCTCGGGTGGAACTAATTAGAAAAGACAAAGACAAATTGCGCTCCGCGCGGAAAATTCCGCCTAGTGGAAAACGGCCTTAACGTTGCAAATTATCGTCATGAATGATGTCACCTTTACTCGGTAGACATTATGACCTCATTATAAAATCGGCATCGCGGTATCTATCAGATTGTGGCTTCACTACCAGGAGCTATCGATCTGGCAGAAATCGATCCTGCCGCCCTGCGATTCCGGTACAGCGCTCTAACCAACTGAGCTAAAGAGTCCAGTTGTCGAGCTGTAACTAGAAAGTTAAACGAAAAGTGGATAGAAGTGGAAAATGAAAAAATGAACAACGAAAAATGGGTAGAAGCGGCGATCTAGATACCCGACGATTCCGAAGTTCGAATTCCACTCGAGACAACGAATTTTTCGCTATGCTCTGCAGTGTCAGAATTTTATGAAACAAGTAAATGATCAAAATCTGTTTTAATTCTATATTTTCTCTAAACTGGCCGCAATTTTTAGGAAGAGGAAACAGAAGAAAATAAACAAGAAGTTGAGCGAGATATTTTTGGTGTGACACAATACGAAGGGTCGGACGACGAAAGCGACTCCCATTCGGGCAGTGATCAAGAAGACGCCGCTGTTGTTGACATGAAACGACCCAGTGACCCACAACCGAAACCCAACAGTTCCCAACCCACTGTTTTTTTCAAGGAACAAGAGGAGAACCTCACAGATCAGTTTTTGAAATCTAGTGGGAAATTTTCGTTTGGAAGCCATGACGCAAACGAGAAAGATGTTAGTGATTTATTTATTCCGGATGAAGCGAGGAAGTCCGATGATGTGAAGTTGTTTGATAGTGACGATGATCCTGATTTGCTTGAGTAAGGTTTTGTTCATCACAGTAGTTGTTTGTGTGATTATTCAACGAACCTTTACTGAATAGTAAATACAACGAAAACAAAGAATAACAAAATAGCAACTGCAACATCAGTAATGGCAAGAACAGTAGAAAACGAAACAACAGCAGCGACAGCAACAACAAACACAAAACAGCTATATCAGAAACAACGACATCGGCAACAACACCACCACCACCAACAACAACAGCAGCAACAACAACAACAACACAACAACAACAACAACAAAGCAACAACTGCATTAGCTGGAGAACAACAACAGAAACAAGAACAGCGACAACGACAAAGGGAACGATATCAGTAAAAACAACCACAATGACAATGAATGTCCACCTGTGATTTTTTTATTGGTATAAGAATTTAATATTTAAATTCGTACATGCTTTATGTCAACCTATCCTCCACTTTATTCCTAGAATTGAAGACGATCTTGACAAGCTACTTAATGTTTCTAAGAAAACAGAGAAGCCTGCGCCAAGTCCCAAACCCCGCGCTGCACCAAAACCCGATCTTAAACCGCGTCCTACCCCAAAACCAAGGTTTGTGGAGTCAACCAGCAATGCAGACTCCGACTTCTTGACCAAACCTGACAAATCAGCCAAACCTGAAAAACCAGTGAAGCCTGAAAAACCGGTAAAACCTGAGAAACCGGTAAAACCCGAAAAACCAATCAAACCTGAAAAACCTGTCAAACCTGAAAAATCCGTCAAACCTGATAAACCAGTCAAACCAGTTGGGCCTCCAAAGCCGAAACCGAGAACAAGAGCAAAGGTTGCCTCCGAGGAAAAGAGTATAGAAAAGCAGAAGAATGTTCCTGTTGAAGTTACAACGGGGTATGTTATTGCTGGGGTTTAATATATGCAGGAAATGTTTTTTACTTCAGCTGACGAGTCTTAATGCAGTGAGCCTAAATCCCCCACTTATATAACTTGCTGGCTACACCACGTGGATCTCCGAGCAGGTTGCAAATCTTTGTGGTGAGTCCTTAAGGGTGATTATGGTGTTATAGTGTTATTACAGAAGGAATCCGGAGTTCTCATAGAACTCCTGCAATGTCTAGGCATTGTAGTGGACGTGAAAAAAAACACCATTCACATGCAACAGTGAGGTGGAATTAAATAACCATTGATAGGCTAGTCTTTGAAAGAAGTAAATTGAAAAGTTAATCATACTGCAAGAATCGAACTTGTCGTATTGTCGTAGAGCAGCGTTCAGCTCTGCAAATAAAATTCTATTGGTTACATTTTTATAAACTTCACTAAATTTATACACTAATAATAAATTTTTAAAAAATTAATGAAGTTTTCAGGTCTAAATGAGGTAATCTGGATGATCCAATAAGGGTCGTTTGTTATTTATCTTATTATGACAACGGCGAAATTATAATCAGATAACTACACTGGACTAGTATCTCAAAGTCGCGGGTTCGATTCCCACCGTGGTCAGGCAAGCTTTTCAGCTTGCCCGGTGTGAATGCACACTCGGAGTAACGTCACAGACATCGTATTCACCTGAGTCCATAACACCAACACACACAAAAGTCAAGACAACTACACATAACAGGAATTTCCAGATCTAAATCAGACCCTTGCAACTTTTAGGTCGAAATCAGACGCACTGGATGACATCTTTAGCAAACCATCAAGAAAAGATCTGTTTAGTGGCATTGATGACGAAGATGAAGATTTATTTAAACCAGCGGAGCCAGAGGACATTGATGACATTACAAAATATATCGAGAAAAATATCGGGAATATTGGCAATGAGGAAGTGGACCTTTTTTCATAGGTCATAGGAAATTAAATTGAAAATTAAGGAAAAGCAGAGACCTTCGACTTCGAGAGGCACTATCGCTCTGTCACGTTTCAGTTCCCCTTTTTCTCTTTTTCTACAAACTCAAAGTTGTACTAGCTTTGGTTCAACTGTGTTATAAAGATGTGTTGTGCCAAAGAGAGGATGATAACAAGTTTGTAGTAGCAGATATTTAACGAAAAAATCTCACAGTCGTAGTCGGTTCTCGTAGCCGTCGTCAAATCTAAAGTTCCCTATTATTAAGGTCCAGACACACCGGACGCGATTGGACAACGCGACGCCATTTTTCGATTTTCACTGACCGATAACTTTGATCCTAGTTTAAAGTTTCCAAATATTTATAGAAGCGCTATAACCATGATTATTATACATTGTAGTTGGTAAAAGCAATTTGATTGGCTAAGACCTAGCTTACAGTTAAATCACGCAACCTACGTATCTGCAAATGAGCCTGCGATGATTAGCAAGCGGTATCTATTTGCAGCCAAAATACAAGAACCTTCCCACTTCCGCGTCTGTAACTTGTTTTGTATTTCTGTAATTTGTTCTATTTTTGGTAGCGATTTCTGTCGGCAAATATCGCGGGAGAATTCCCCTTTCTTTCCTTTGTATACGTCAATTTGTAGTAAAGGATACACCTTTCGTTAGATTCTTTGCATAAAAGTTGTGAAATTTTTCATTTTAGTACGTCACTGAATGATTGTATTCGGTAATTTTAAATTTGTATAGTATGAACACACTAGGCGGCGGTTTAAAACCGATTTATCATCGCTATAAGATCTAAGTTTCGCAACTTTTATGCAAAGAATCTGACGAAAGGTGTATCCATTGCTACAAATTGACGTATATAAAGGAAGGAAAGCGAAATTTTACCGGATCCTAACGCGATATGTGCCGATAAAGCGGTAATCGCTACAGAAAATAGAACAAATAAATACAAAACAAGTTACAGAAGCGGAAAGGTTCCTGTATTTTGACTCTGTAACACAAACAAATGTATAATAAAACGATTGTTGAATTCGGTTTTTGTGATATGCGGAATTATCAAGGTCGAGGTAAGCGTTATCCAATAATTGTTAATTATTTGGTCTACATATCTTTTAAAATTTGCTTTCATTGGCTGTTTTATTTACTTTCAAAAACTAAAAAATCGCGTCGCGTTGTCGAATCGCGTCCGGTGTGTTTGGACTTTAATTAAGGTTCCGCAAATTCCTTACTCTTCAAGAAATTACTTCCTTGAAAATTCCTTCGTTCTAAGCAAAGACGAAGGACTTTGCGAAAGTCTAAGGTAATATAAGAAGCACTGATATATTTCTAGATGGTAAGACTATGTGACCCGAAACCTAACAGAATGTAGTTAACTCTCTGAACATCTTGGCTTACACCAAATCTGCGTGATTTTTAGTTGTTAAAAAATAATCAAAAAATATGCTAAAGTACAAGTAATTTGGGGTTACAAAGTATCCGTGAATGAAAACTGAAAAACATACGTATACCGCGTCGCCGCCTAATTGCTTCCCGTTGGCTTTAATATTTAACATTAATTTTGAAAAGCGTGGCCTTTTTATGTTATCCCGTTTCCTGTATGATGCATACATTTTGCAGTCTATTAATTCAAAAAACTTGTGCGTTGGAGCAAAATTCTATACAGGACTATAGACGCTATTGTCTAATTAAAATTAATAAAATTATATGTTACTAAAATCACATGTGTGCACCAGCGCTGTTATATGCATCTATAATGTATATATATATATATATATATATATATATATATATATATATATATATATATATATATATATATATATATATATATATATATATATATATGTATAATATATATATATATGTATATAATATATATATATGTATATATATATATATGTATATATATATATGTATATGTATATATATATATATATATATATATATATATATATATATATATATATATATATATAATAATAATAATAATAT
>CACRXK020001118.1:0-59498 GCA_902702795.2 Paramuricea clavata | reverse complement strand
GTATTCCAAAGGTCGTAGGTTCGAATCCCACCGTGGCCGGGCATATTTTTCAAGCTCGCCCGGTGTGGATATATGCACTCAGAGTAACATCGCAAACATATTATTCACCTGAGTACACAACACCAACACAGAAATTTTTTTTATTATTTTCTTGTTTATATGTATTAGTGGGCTCGCACTTTCCAGAAACATTTCTAAGAAGGGTAGGGACGATAAGTATGGAAAATGAAATTTAAATTACGCTTAAATAAGACATTAAATTTCGAAAGAAATGTATTCAAGGAAAATGTACTAAGCGAATAAATTTTACAAAATGTACTAAGCGAATAAATTTTACCCGTATGTAATGACTTGCTTAAGAGTCATTCAAGAAATTTTTAAGAGAAACTAGCAGGTTTTTATTTCCGGGGATCTGAGAAGTCTCAGATTTCAAAATTTCGCGGACCTCCCAATCCCAGAAGGCTCACGCCTTCGGCGTTTGTTAGCCCCCTCCCCTTAATCAAAAAATGCCGCCGAGGTAAGGGCTACAGGTGTACCCCTGGTCACCCCTGGTCATCAAATGGCTCACCCCTGGTCGTCATATGACGTCATGTTTTTTTACGATTTCACGGCTTCACGCTCGTCAAGAGAGCCCCCCTCTGGTAAATTTAGTTCTACAGCACTATGTTTATTGATGAAAGCAGTCGAAACAGAATGATAGTTTTTAATCTTTTTCCATTTTCCCAGTTTACGCCGATTTGCCGATACGTACAGATATAAATTTGCCGACTTTTGCCGACTGGTTGCATTTTTTTTTTGGGGGGGGGGGGTGACGGTTACATGTAACGTCATAAAATTTCTAAAAGTTTAAGCGTTTAATTAACATATATAGTTGCCCATTTTATATATTTTGTATATCCTTACTACACGTATTCCTAGCAAATTTCAAGTCGATACAGTAATTCATTCGCAAGTTAAAGGGGCTTGAATAATTTATATTGCTGACGTCAGCATTATTTTGAAAGGCATTATAAGCTACATTGCTATAAGCGTGCATTGCTGATATTACTGCTAATTACACTGACCTGAAAGGTCAAGTGTCTTAAATCCCTAATTTTCTGTTTTCTGTTTTCGTCGAGAAATGGAGTTTGCGTTAGCGCATCGCAGGCTCAGGGTGCAACGACTAAGCCAAAATGCCATCGATTTAAATGCCATCGATTCCTCGACTACTTGATTCAGTTCTCATAGTAACAAGCTCCGTATTTATGTACGTAGTAGCCGGCTCATGCCATGCTTGTGGTACATCTTTCTTAATAGCCCATACGCACGCGCACAATTACCAGTTCCAGACCTCCTAAGTCCCTATCTCCCTCAGAGACCATGTGCATTTATGGATAACGTTTGTATTTGTGAGTAATACTCGTGTTTCATTGGACCGGACGAAAACATCTCCTTAGGATAATTTTGCGTATCCCACTCACGATTTCTGCACGCTAAATGCGGCTGTTTGTATTTCATGTGCTATATTGTCAAGTTTTTGTTGCTGAAAAAGATGAATCCACCGGTCATCATGCCTCGAACGGGTACGTTCTACAAACCTTTACTTACTGTTAAGTTGATTCTATGTTATAACTTGTCTATTGAGCGTACAAAGTCACCTTTGAGTATCATTTTCAACTCGTTTTAATAGGTTCAATGTTATATCATCAATCATGCCACATATTTGTCAGTATGGCCCAAAGCAAATCGTAAATATAAAATCTCATTTGGGTCGAAGATTTCCAATAGTTGAATAATCATTGTTATTGTTTATATGCCGCATTTCATAGCTTCTTCCCGTACACAGATCGATGTTTAATTGTATAAATATTTTATATTTCCGTTTGTCATGGCTTGTACTGCTGTAGTGTGAAATTCGCTTGACTGGGCTTGTCTGAAACTTTTGCTTATTTATTAAAAGACAAAACAACATTTTGATGCAAGTTTAAGTTTCTGCTAAAGTTTAATATTTGTTTATAATTTCATTTTAATTTAAAAACCGTGCGTGTGTGAATTTTTCAGACCTGTTTATGTTAGCAAGCAAACTGACTTGACATCATTTTATTTATCAAGATTCAAGAACGAAGATCCTTTATTAAAAATATTTTAAACTCTCCCTAACCTACAAATAAACCCTGATTCTAACCCCCACCCTATTCCTATTTCCTACCCTAACCTAATGAAACCAGTGAATATAAAATTGTTTACTTTAAAAATCATGTCCTAGGTAACCTAAAAATATAAAACCCTGATCCTAACCCCCACCCTAAAGGCCATTTTCCACTCCAACTGTATCGAAGTGTAGCAAATTTCTATGTTTCCTGAGCACACCAGAGTGGAACTAATGACTTTGACACAAACAAAAATGCTACGATACCTTATGTATGAGTATTATGCCCAGCAGCGGAAACTTTGCAAAATATTGGGGGGGGGGGGGACGAGTGCCGAAGGCACAAGATTTCAAGGGGTATGAGGGAATGCTCCCCCAGGTAAAACCCTGATTCTAACCCCCACCCTAAAGGCCATTTTCCACTCCAACTGTATCGAAGTTAGTGCTGTGCAAACTCCGGTTTTTCATCTCCGGCTCCGGCTCCGGCCGAATTACAGCTCTGAGCTCCGGCTCCGGCTCCGGCCACATCATAAAATATTAAATAAATGTTTTACGATCAGAGAACATTTATAAATATTATTATGAATAACCCTTTTCGCGCTTCCTAATTATCAGATAACATAACTCAGGAAACAAAACAGTGAAAACACTTAACCACGCAGAAAATATCTATATGGAAACCAGCCTCGAAAAATCTTTGACGCGAGGCATGACGCGAGGCATGACGCTAACACTCTCAGACTCCACAGCGCAATTGTTCGCACGCAAACAAAGTACTCTGTCATTTTCAAAAGGTTGATATTTATTTGTTTTGTACTTTTTCGTTATCTACAAGGAATGAATACACAGACTATAGTATGTGGGCTAAGTCAGATGGCTTCATGAAAGCATGACGTTTGTAAGTTGCGATCGTATTACAGCTTTTCGACGCTGTTCCTGTGGGCTGTGGCAGTTTGAGTCTATGATTAATTCATTAACAGCAATTGGCAGTTTGCAGTAACTAAGAATCGTTTGACATTTGTCTCATTTCATATTGTTTTCTTGTAATTTTGCCGGAGCTGGGAAAACGTAACTCCGGCTCCTGCATACAAAATTCGGCTCCGGCGTCGGAAAAACCGCCGGAGCTCCGGCTCCGGCAACTCCGGCGCACAGCACTAATCGAAGTGAAGCGAAATTCTATGTTTCCGGAGCACACCAGAGTGGAACTAATGACTTTGACACAAACAAAAATGGTACGATACCTTATGTATGAGTATTATGCCCAGCGGCGGAAACTTTGCAAAATATTGGGGGGGGGGGACGAGTGCCAAAGGCACAAGATTTCAAGGGGGTATGGGGGAATGCTCCCCCAGAATTGTAATTATGCCTATTACGACTATAAAAGTGAAATTAAGTGAGTGTTTTAATTTAAATAAATAAATACAAAACATTTTAAAGAAAAATTTATTCAGTTGAATGACCAAAGTCCGACCAAAGTGCGAAGTCTCAACCGAAGTGTAATTGCTTAAATTGATAATCTTATGAAAAAAACATGGTAAATATGTGCCAACAAGTTCAAAATTTGTGCCAACAAATTTACAACAAATTGCAGTTCTGATGTTTGAATGTACATAACCACACCAAAACGTTATCAAATCTCTTCAGTGGTGTAACTTTACTCTTTTGAACACTTGTCCTCAGGGCAAGTTGAACATGAAAGATAGTTGCCCTGAATAAAATTCACTTGCCATCAGACGACGGCCACTGGGGTACCTAGATATAAATTAAATGGACAACATGTCGACTCATTCTCCCACTGCTCTATATGGCTATATTATACTGCCTCAGATCTAGCTTTGGCCCACAAAAAAAATTGAATCAAGTACATGCACTATAAAAAATTTATGTGACAATGAGAACATAAACTTAAAGATGCCCAGCTTTTTGTGGTAAGTAATTTTGCCCAATGGGGCAAGCAAGATAAAATGTTAAAAAAATCTTTGTCTTGGGGATGATCAGCTGTGGTGTTGACTGAAAACGCTGAACTGTAGGAAACACTTAAGCGTATAGCTGTCTTATTTTATTTTTTGTTTTTCTTTTGATGACTCCTTGTTGTCTTTTGGCGAGGCCTTGTAATATTGCGTAGGGCAAAATCTCCATTGTTCAAAAAGAGATCGTTCAAGGCAACCGAAAGGCAAAGAAGACAATGGAATAGTGTATCTCATTGTTTTACTACCAAGAAATGATCCACGACAATGATTTGATAAAGCTGAATATGGTCAAGTGATTTTCTGTGTGAACCCGACATACTCTCTATAGAGATATTATTACTATACATTTGATATTCAACTAAATATGATTAAAGCACTAGAGATGTTACCTATACATCACTGTTTCATTTTATAATATTTTTATATTTTTAGAGTATATCGTTTTCCTATGAAGCTTTGTTACTTGTGCAAAAACGCAACTCCAGGTTTCAAACAGTTTTTGCTTTCGGGTTTTTGTCGAAATATTGATTTTCTTTGAATAAATCTACGGTATCAACCGCTCAAACTGTTCTACGAACTCTCTTGCTCCCCACTCCCTTGAGTCTATTACACCATAGCGCGTATGTCCTCATTTTCAAGCAGGTCAGTGTGAACGCCTGAGCAGGCGTCTTGTTAGACTTAGAAAGGAGGTGTAACGATATATGTTTGGGTTACCTGTGCTGTAGATAGTATAAATAAGTGGACTGAGGAATTCAATACATATGATATACCGCCATCTTGTATTCGGAGTTATTACACTGGAAACGTAAGCTAGAAATATGATGACAAATCGTGATATCCGTGATGTGCCTGTCACTATACAATTACTTTATGGTTTCCGTGTTTGGATGGCCTGATCCAAACACGCGGGAATGTTGCGAGAGTTAAGAAAAGCGAGCGAAATCACGAGCCGAAGGCGAGTGATTTTGCCCGCTTTTCTTAACTCGAGCAACATTCCCAAGTGTTTGATCAGTCCATCCAAACACGGAAACCATAAAGTAATTGTTTTATAAAATAACAACAACACGGTAGTCTTCCGTGTTTGGATGGCCTGATCCAAACACGGCTTTCGACCAATCAGAATACGCGTTATATACATGTTATTTTATAAGTAGCAATTACTTAGTTACCACGGTAATAAGTCTTTAAATTTACATAAAAACAAAGGCAAATGCGTGTAGTTTATGCAAAATATATCGTAAAAAAGCGTATTATCTGAATTTTGGGATCGTAGTCGTGGAGCGGCTATACATCCAAATTTTCATTTATTTCTATTTTATAGTGATGCTAAATGTAAAATTTGGATCGTGCTATCAGTAAATCGCGCACGCAGCAATTATTTCCAGAAAATACTGCCAAAACTAACCCTGTAACTACAAACTTAACCTGTTTTGTCTTTGACGATGAAGTCATTTGAAATCACAAGATTTTAAACTATCGAATAGGCTATTTTTTATATCAATTTGGCATCAAATTCAGCCAAAAATGTTTACTAAATTTGATTGACAGAATTACGAATGTTGTTAGCCTGCAATTGTTATTGTCGTATTACTCTGGAAGCTCGCTGGCAAAACTAACCCTGCAACCGAAAAATAAACTATTTTTGTGCTTTGTGGTCAAAGTATGTGTAATCATAAGATTGTAATCTATCGAATAGGCTATTTTTTATATCAATTTGGTAACTTATTCGCCCAAAAATGTTTACAGAATTTGATTGACAGAATTACGAATGTTGTTAGCCGGCAATTGTTATCGTTATATTATTCTGAAAACTTGCTGGCAAAACTAACCCTGCAACTGAAAAATAAACAGTTTTTGTACCTTTTGGTCACAGTATGTGTAATCACAAGATTGTAGTCTATCGAATAGGCTATTTTTTATATCAATTTGGGTACTTATTCGCCCAAAAATGTTTACTGAAAATTTGACGGGCAAAATTACTTTTGCGCCAACTAGAAGATGGCCATTTCTGTTGCCCCCACTTCGAACCCTATAGTTTAATTAAATAAAGTTCAGAGTTTGTAATTTACAAATTTTGAACAAAAATAGACCTGTGGATGCACTTGTCCCGTTTTTAAACTTATATCGGGTCAAACAAAGCCAAAAACGTCCTTTGAATGCTTGCGTAATGTTTTTGACTGTAAAAAAGTGGCCATTGCCATTGTTGTTGTCGGGCAAAGTTTGTATAACCGGCTAACTTCGAACCCTGCAACTTGAGTTTAAATAAAGTTCAGGGTTTGAAATTTACATATTTAAAACAAATATAGACATGTGGATGCATTTCTCCGGTTTTTAAACTTATATTAGGTCAAACAAAGGCAAAAACCACCTTTTAATGATTGCGTAATGTTTTTGACAGCCAAAAAGTCGCCATTGCCATTGCCATTGGCATTGCCATTCTTGTTGGCATTGTCGAAAGTTAAGAGTGTTAAACATACAAAACTCACCGTTAAAATAACTGAAACCTTGTTTTTATTTCTTTTTAATAATGGAGAAAAAAGGGTTTTCGACTTTCGAGAAAGAAAGGATTTGTTGTCAATAAAATGGAAGGTATATTAATTAAACCGAAATTGCCAAATTCAAATTTTAAAATACAGATCAAGGAAAACTTCGAAAAGATAACTTCAATCAATTTATATAACGTAATTACAGTGAAGCAAAACTGAATAAATATACGTAAACTTAATTAAAGAAAACTAAAATACGCAAACAAACCAGAATCGTGCCTGAAAGTCCACCCCAAATTGGAAATCAAAATTTTCGAACAAGCTCGAAAATTCTTTGCACTCGTCTCTGAATAAGCAGATCCGTTTTATAAATTTACACTCAATGTGATATACCTAACTCCCATTTCGGTGTAGATTATTTAAACAATTTTCCAGTATATAAAGAGCTGTAAAACAGAAGAGAAGTACCGGTCCACAATCTATCGCTTTATTCTTTTTCGAAGCAACAGGCCATTCAGTAATTTACTCACATGGCATGATGGCACAAGCGTCACGCAAGCACATCACGGATGGCACGCGCAAAACATTAGGCGTTTCCAGTCCCTGTCTTCTGGATTGTCTATGCTATAAGCTTGAAACTTGCGCTCCATTAAGGCCAGTTTGCGCGCTTAGAGTTTAAGGTATAAGGTTTAGAGTTTAAGGTTTGCAATAGACAACCTTTCTTGAATTGGCTGCATAGCTCAGAAATATGATTTCCGTAGGCAAATTATAAACAAAAATTTTTGCGAATAGTATTGTGAGGTAACCGGCTTGCAATTAATTCACATTATTTTCACCTTGCTCGGTTTCCTTTGTTCTTATCAGGGAATATATTCAATATTCGCCTCTAATCAATTTCCGTTTAATAATCCCCTCTAATATTCACCTGTAATGTCTTTGCAGCACAAAAAATGAGAAAAAAACAACATAACGAAGGCAATATGGCATTAAGAATTATTTCTATTCCGACTCATTAACGCGACCTCGCAATGTGAAAAATAAGTACGTTATTTTGAGGCACCTCGGGGATATGTGTTTATTCACCTCGCAAATCACCTCGTTGCCTCAAAATAACCTATACTTATTATACGAGTATAGAGATTTACGTGCAGTAGATGAGTAAAACAAAAATCGTTTTCTCATGGTATCATTTTGAAATGTGCAGTTTATCGTCCCAGCATTTTGATTTGTCGGACAATTTTCTAATATGTGGTGCATTATCGTCCCAGCGTCTGATTGATTGGCTAGCTGGTCTTATTCTAGCCTGCATAGCTGGCGGTCCCTAAAGTCGCGCAAGCCTGGGAAAGACCGCCTGCTGGATTTGGCAGTGTAATCGAATTCCCCGTACACCAGTGGACGGGAATTGATGATTGGCTACGAGTCTGAGCCGCTGTCACTCAAAAGTGAATACGCTTCTAATATGTCACGGCATAATATAAACGCTTCTCGAAAGTCGAACCGCGAACAGATTGTCAAATCTTAAACGCTACCAGGAGATGGCAGTTAAAGATTTACTCCTTGTAAAGAATGTTTTGGCCGTTCTACCTACAGGTTATGGGAAAAGCTTGATTTTTACATTGTTTTTGTTGGTGCGATACGTACCCAGGCAACGTGTTTATGTCTCGTTTGACTTTATAATATGGCAATCAGTTCGCTTGCGTTTCGGATCTTTCGCCCACACGGTTTACAAACTCGGTCGGATAGTTCCGAGGTAGAACTAACTTCGATTCCTAAATGAACTGAACACAATTCGTAATCGGCTTATTGATCGGCCAAGGTTTTGCCGCTGTCGTAATCGTTTCTTTTGCTTGTTTGTTTGCCGTGCTTAGTTTCAAAGCACGCTTTTAAGTATTAAAATACACTAAAACGACGGTGGTCATTTACATTTTCCGCGCTAGCTTGCTTTTCTACCTCTTCGATTGAAAGTTTCAATAGCGTTTCTTTCGGCATATTTTATATTTGCAATTTTGCGACCAAACAATAACGTAGTTTGAGTGTTTGACAGTTTCATCATTAATATATTCAGTGTTTGCTGATTGGCTAATTGGATCCGGACAAAAAAGTGGGCGGTTATCAAATTACACTGCCAAACGCAGCAGGCGGTATTTTAGACCGCCTGCCATGCAGGCTAGTCTTATTCCCGCTCATAATTGAAAACATGGCGTCGGGTTTTAGCGAAGTAAAGTTGTTGAAGTAAGAGTTTTAGTTTCGTTATTCCCTAATTGCTGCCGAAGGCAGCACCCTATTCTTGACACGCGGTGGTTTCTCCAGAGTCCACTCGACCCAGTCTTTCGCGCGATCTATGTATTGTCGAGATCTCAATCTCGTTCCCAGAGTATGCCTGTTCGCGGGTTAGGTTGTGGCATGACTCTGGGGAAATCGATTTTTTTTTATCCAAAATGAGATAAATGGCGCATGCGCTTTTATTGCTTTTGTTTATTCCGCTTACTAAATTCGCGCGGGCACACGCTCACAATCGATATTGTTTTAAACAAAGATTCTCATCAGAATATAGTGTACAAAATGGTTTTTATACGTTTAAAAGTGCTTTAAATCGTGCTACTATTAAATTATATTCAATGGCAAATACTAAAAGAGCTATGAAAGCTGTTCTAGCGAAGAGGGCTTGAATATTCGTTAAAAGACGAGACATTCAAATGTATCTCGGCCATTAATTGGCCCATTGTAAAAGGATGAAGAATGATGTTTTGGTTGTTTTGCCAACAGGTTATGGGCTTATTATGGCAAATATTAAGATATTTCAGCTGCTACCTGACGTGTACGACGTGTTACTTGGCGTAACTAATTCTATCGTGATGGTAATATCTCCACATGAATGACCAAGGCATTTCTGCATGCATGATGTCAAAGTATGATACATAAAGGCCATTCTGTGCTACACTATATTATGGTGATGGCAGCGATATCAAATTACCATTGTGTCGACATGAGAACCTGTATACTGTAAACCTCTGAATATAATGCTCACCTCATTCCAAATATAAGCCCCCCCCCCTCCAAATATAAGCCCCCCCTGAATATAAGTCCCCTGAATATTAGCCCCCCTGAATGTAAGCCCAGTATCCTACTATGTTATTTAACATTGACATTGTCTTTAAATATAGCAGAGAACGATATTTGAAACACTGTCATTGTCTTTCTAGCTTACTATGTTAATGGAAGTGTGTTGTTTTTAACACATGTTTATTTTCCTGTTTATGAGTGACTGACTTGTTTATTACTAACACAATTGATTGTCCATGTATAAGGCGCCATGCAATAAGCCCCCCCCCCCTAAGCCCATGAAAAATCGCTTCAAAAGAATATAAGCCCATGGCTTATAGTCAGAGGTTTACGGAATTATATATCACATATTTTAACAATAAACACATCATTTTTTATATTATATTACATTAACATATATACATGGACCACATATAAAGTCTTTAAATGACAGTCCATTGTGTTTGTAATTATAATTACTATAATTACTTGTGTCAAAAGTAAGAAATGAAGTGAACAAATCCATATATATTTGTTGAAAAATTCTTGCAGTGGGTTCTTCCATTTGCTTTTCATTCTTCACACTGTGTATCTTTGGACATTTAATCAGCAACTAATTATAGGGATATATTTACTAGCTCATTTCTCCATATTACCAGGTACATAACATGCAATATATCAACCTTGCAATCCATGCTTTAACCCGTGCAGTTGCCCCCTCTCCTGCAGCATGTTTGGGAAGGGAGAGGAAGGAATGGAGGTACTGTAATTTCTATATTTAGCTCCCTTCTCTTCAAGCTCCCTTCAAGCTCCCTTCTCTTCAAAAATCAAAAATAAATAAGCCCCCCTCGGCCAGCCCCTCCTCTTTTAACCATGCAGCCCTCAATTAATTCTTAAAATCATGATATATATTGCATTTCGGCGATATTTTAATAAAATATAGTACAATGGTAACTCTGAATATGGACATTTTTTAATGGTAACCAGACTTATTGCATATATTAAGAACAAGTGCTCCCTCAATGATACTTAGGAAACAATAATACCCAGGAGGCTTGATACAGAAATTAAAGTAGTTATTTGATTGAAACTCGTTAACTGGTAGCTATTTCAATTCTACTGTATCTCCTTTTATATAGAATTGAATTAATTGCCAATATATTCACATAGTATAATAGTTTGGAAATGGAATCAATACTTGTATATTTTTAGCAATAGCAAATGAGCATTGTTATTGACCAAACAACATTGTTTCACATAGCGACAGACAAGGAAACATCTGTATTTAAATTCTCTACTTATTTTTTATCCGGACACAAATTGATGCAAAAATTCTTTCAGGATTGGCTTAGTTATAGCCTTACATCGGGCTATTCCATTTAATATCCGTACCCCCTGTCGAGGATCCCTGGAATTCTTCAGGGGTAAAAGGTTTTGAGTTCGAAATTCTTCAGGGGTATAACCATGAAAAACATGTATCCTCGACAGGGTGTACGTTATAGCCCATCATGCTGTCAAGTGGCAATCACTTACAAAGCAAATCTATAACCAAAATGTTTTACAACTTGAGGAACTTCTTAAATCAATTATTCTATAATTTATACAGATGCTACAAAAACACCTGGCATCTTAAATTTATATAGATAACTCCATTTACAAAAGCACAAAGACCACAGGCTACAACATGCTGAGTGTTGACCATAATGTACTGTATTGTTTAAAGCTTCAAGTTTTTAACACAAGCAAAAGCTGTCACTCCAAAGTCCTTGCAACAATATGTCAATTTAACAAAACAACGACGTGTGCGATGATTTCATTTAGCCAATTCTTCCATGGTTATAATAAATATACTCATACTGTAGATCGATAAAAAGTCATTCATAAATACCATGTCATTTTGTAAGTATATACCCAACGTCCCAATACTTTTTCATACGATTAATATAATATATCCTTCGATTTATATTGTTGATTTCGCATTCCAAATCTGACAAACATTGTGAATTCTCTCTTCGCGTATGTCCACGCGTAATTCTCGTAAAAAACACGCATTAATTGTGTCGGCAGCATTGATGATCACAGCGGCCAATCAAATAACGATTTCGAGTCGATTTCCCCAGAGTCATGCCACAACCTAACCCGCGAACAGGCATACTCTGGAAACGAGATTGTCGAGATCTCGATTTGAGTCTGTCTGTCTGTTAAGATGATTTCCGGGAGGAATAATTAAGCTTCAGGAAGTTTTTTTAACGAGGGGGGCGGTCAAACTTTATTTTGTATTGTGCGTTTGTGCAAGCAGTTTAATTAAACTTTTAATACGAGATCATACGAGTTTATATGTTGGATTGCAAACGAATATCAAAGAATAAATCAGGTAAGAATGGTTTTATTTCTTTCTGGTGATATACTTGAAGGCATTTAGATCTGCTGCTTTATAGCATTCGATACAGAGGTATTGAAACATATGATTTCATGATGTCAATAATGACAGCTATCTTATTTTATATACAAGGAGCTTGGGAATGTACTTTGAGTTTATTTGTTTGTGTGGCGATGAATTTTATATAGTGTTTATTTTAGATGTTTATAGCAATGGTGCTTTCAGCACGTTTTAAAAACAAACGCGGACAGACGGACTGTTAATACTTGTGCACGTAATCAGGCTTCCTATAGCAACCCAGTGTGGGGTTTGTTGTCTGTATTTGTCTGTATATATTAACTTTAATAGCAGGCTACCAGCAGTTAATACATGGAAATAGCATGTCAACTGACTTTTGTACAAGGCCGGGTATCATGCATGCCTGATGGGCTGTTTATATTAATATCTCTGAGACATCTCCATTGTTAATAAAGATGCGGTACAGTCCGTATGTAAACAATAGTCTAGGACCTGTATATGAGTTTGTATGCATTTCATTTAGGACAGATAATCTCAACTGTTTTAGGGTAAGTTGACCATGACGGTCAACATGGTAACGCTGCCCGAACCCTAATCCGGGGCGAAACGTCCGAAACTGACCACACCTAAAAACGACGCTTTCGCCATACTGCTATCTACCAAACCATAAAAGCTTTGGCTATTCTGAGGTGCTTATATGGTTCAGAGATGGTACTTTGGGGGGTGGTCACTGGTAAGTGTGAAATGCCTAGCACTAATATTTCACAAGAAAATGGCCATGCAATAATCATAGTTAAACGTCGATTTGTGGCTTGCAAATTCAGATAAACAGCAGTGGACTTACATTACCTTTTTCCCTAAATCTTTTTGATAGAAACATAAATGGTACTTATTTAAATATATTATGACTGGTTTGGTGTAAAATAGTTAATATTTTCTGACTGAAATAATAATTTGAAATGTGCCTACCTTTTGCAAATGGACGTATTTGGCCAAGTTCTCCACTTTACTGCGCTGTTTATCGGCGATCCCGTCGACATCCGACAAAAAATGTAAATCATCTCAGACATAATGGTATCAAGAACATTTTAAACAAGTTTCAACTTGGTTTCAAGTAGATCATACCTGTTTAACCATCGACAAGGTAAATCCACAACTTTGTCCAAATTCGGCGCCATTTTGTCATCCCATGTCGCTTGTTAACAATTCAGCCTTGTTACTCTTCCATCCAAGCCATTTCCATTCCACTAATAATAAATTTAACCCTTTATAACAGGAGGAAACTAAAAAATCTAAACAAAATATAAGAAATACGCCATTTTATCACCATGTAAAATTTTGCTCACGAGTCTTTCAAAACATTCCGTACAAATATCGCGTGACAAAGTAACAGGGACGTGACAGGAGGGGGTGAATTATTTCACGAAGATAGAAGAAGGCTGCGTGAAATAGACTAAAAGCTAAATACAATCATACAAATGTTTGTTTTATTTCTTGTAGCGACAAATATATACATATTATTATTTATTAATATGAAAAAGTCATACAAATTAAATGTTGATTGTTGGTTTTACCATACTGTGTGGGCTTTCCTTTCATTTTTCAAGTCTGTACCCCCCCCCCCTGTCACGTCCCTGTTGCTAAACCACGCGAGATTTGTACGAAATGTTTCGAAGGACTCGTAAACAACATTTTACAGGGTGATAAAATGGCGCATTTCTTATATTTTGTTTAGATTTTTTAGTTTCTTCCTGTTATAAAGGGTTAAATTTATTATTAGTGGAATGGAAATGGCTTGGATTGAAGAGTAACAAGGCTGAATTGTTAACAAGCGACATGGGATAACAAAATGGCGCCGAATTTGGACAAAGTTGTGGATTTACCTTGTCGATGGTTCAACAGGTATGATCTACTTGAAACCAAGTTGAAACTTGTTTAAAATGTTCTTGATACCATTATGTCTGAGATGATTTACATTTTTTGTAGGATGTCGACGAGATCGCCGATAAACAGCGGAGTAAAGTGGAGAACTTGGCCAAATACGTCCATTTGCAGGAGGTAGGCACATTTCAAATTATTATTTCGGTCAGAAAATATTAACTATTTTACACCAAACCAGTGATAATATATTTAAATAAGTACCATTTATGTTTCTATCAAGAAGATTTAGGGAAAAGGTAATGTAAGTCCACTGCTGTTTATCTGAATTTGCAAGCCACAAATCGACGTTTAACTATGATTATTGCATGGCCATTTTCTTGTGAAATATTAGTGCTAGGCATTTCACACTTACCAGTGACCACCCCCCAAATTAACATCTCTGAACCATATAAGCACCTCAGAATAGTCAAAGCTTTTATGGTTTGGTAGATAGCAGTATGACGAAAGCGTTGTTTTTGGGTGTGGTCAGTTTCGGACGTTTCGCCCCGGATTGGGGTTCGGGCAGCGTTACCATGTTGACCGTCATGGTCAACTTGCCCCAAAACAGTTGAGATTATCTGTCCTAAATGAAATGCATACAAACTCATATACAGGTCCTAGACTACAAAGGCTTTGTTTACATTTCGGTATCCAAAATATAGAAATTTATTCGACAACTATTTATATTTTCGTGATTCTAGAGTATAAAAAATTATAAAGACACAACAATCAAGCTTTGCAAGAACATAAAACGAAATAAAACCTAAATAAACTGTTTGTATATTAAAAAGAGGGCTCCTGCTTTGTGCACGTGTGCAGATCAGACTGTACAGCATCTTTAACATAATATGAAATAATCCTACCGACCTATACTCATACATTCACCTGGCTGTGTTATGCAATATGTTTCCGGGTATGCTATTCTTGGGTTTTACTAACTTGGCATTATGCAGTGGATCTGATGGGGGGTCAACCTCACATGCATTGATGCTTGTGCTGTACTGGAGTGAGAAAATTATACGAAATTCCATGTATTGCCACCAAACACAAGGCTAATACATAAAACAAACAATCGAGTCACTCTGATAACTGTGTTTTGTTTTACAGTTGACCCCCCCCCCCCTGTCACTTCTGTGATGTCATATGAAACCCAAGAATATTCTTCGATAATGCTCGCAATTTCTTTCTTATATAGTTTTGTAGTTCTGACTGAGTACAATCTCTGACTGAGTACAATGAATGGTGTCTTCTGAAGCTGACATATTAATTAAACAAAAATATTAACAAATAGATTTTATCTCCCTATCAGATTGTTCGGTTGATTTGCATGCAATAGGGGTAGCCTTGAAGGTGCCATGTAAATAATAATTGGGACAAAAACTGACTTAGTATTTCTACAGTGTGTCTCAAAAAAAAGCGAACCCTTTCAAATTCAAATTAGCTATATTGTAGTAACTTGACACCAGTCTAAATTGCATTATTGAATTAATAGTTAGGCAAGAACACAAGGAATACTGTATTTCTTTTAAATTTTCTAATTTTTATTTCTTTGAGTTTTGTCCCATGAGTACAAGACCTTGTGTTCTTACCCAATCATTAATTCAAAGCAATTAGAGCTGTCAAATTTGAACGGATTCACTTTTTTAGACACACTGTATATATGATATTATACAGTATTCAGTGGCTAGCTAGCCATGGCAACTGGTCATGCTATCCTAATAAACCTGCATATATTGTAATTATACATACAAAAGCAAGAAATTATAAACATTGAAGGCGTTCATATAAAACTGCCCAATGCCAAGAAAGTAGTAATAGAATATTTAGCTGACCTTTGACTTTGTGCAAGGTGTTTGATATTCAAATTGTACTTTTCCTACCTCATGAACATGTGTCTTAGGGGCTGTTTACTGTAAATATTGGAAGCCGGGTGATTTTATTGTATTGAAATAAGTCAACAGAATTCAAATGTTGTAGTTCAAGAAGATTATTGCTGCTTGAACAACGTTGCTGAATCATGCACAGTAATTTATTTTAGAAGTAATACATCAAAATAATCCTGCCTGGCATCTCATCCTGGCAAAGCAGGATCATATATAGCCTCCTCCGCAGGCAACTCTTTGTCAAGAATTGGCAAAAGTATTATTATGAATAAAAAATTGGCAAAAATGTGAATATTATAGGGTTACGCTCTGTGATCCCTAACAATCCCTAACTTTAAATTCGCTGTTATTCATAATATTTTTGCCAAAGAGTTGCCTGCGGAGGCGGCTAGATCATAAAAACAGCCCCTTATTCTACAAATTGCACATGCTGCCTTCGATCCCTTGGGGGCGAGGCAGCACTTTCCTTGCGATAGTAACTTCTAGTAGAGTGCCTATATATTATTATCTCCGAAAAACAGTCCGAGCTAAAATTACTTCAGATAAACATCCTCGAAACTAATTTCAGCAAAAACGAAAAAATAATGTTTAATAATTCCTCAGTGTTGTTTAATATAAAATTTTATGACGGCTTGAATAAATCTCATTGCATTGGACTTACCATCACTGCTTAAACTTTTCAACAAATGAGAAATTCTATCACCTATTTGCAATAAAAAGATAAAAGGTCTGGTAATTATGAAATACGTAATACTAGAAAATGCCAGCATGTAGCAACCCTCTCCTTGTTTGCGAAACCATTATATTTTCCGACCATGAAGTATTTACATCAGTTGTCACGGTAACACGATGATTTTATTAAGAACCCCCCCCCCAAAAAAAAAAAGATATCACTTTTAGTTACAGAATTGCCAATTTTCCAGACATATATATGTCAGGTACGTATGTTATTATACGTATTATGTGCTTCAAATTAATGTTAAATTCAATCACAAACGCTTCGCAAAACGCTTTGAAATGTACTTTATAAAACTAAAATAAGCTAAACTTAATTAAACTTTATCATAAACTTTGAGTTTGAAGTAAAACGATTTCAAATTCTTGCATGCAAATAACTTCGCTTTCTTTTTTGTTAAAACTTTAATATAATAACAAAAGGGTAATCAATAAAGATACCCCCTGTACACTGAAATTGTATGCTGTCTTTTTCATTATACGCAACGACCAGCTTTTGAAGTAGTTATTAAGGGAAGGATCAAATAATTTATACGTTTCTGCCTAAAAGACGTCAATATGACGTTTCGGGAGAGGGGGTTTAAAGATATGGCGTCTTTTTTTCTCGAAATATACGCTGAATAACACTAAGGAAAATTTATGCCACTAAACGAAATATGACGAAATGGGCAGTTGTATATAATAGGGAAATAATAATAGGGTCACTGTGTTTTTTGAACAACAACTTTCGGTCATGCGCGCGTGAAATTCACGCGCAATCAACTACAACTAGCGGTAAACTAAAAATATCTCATCAACTGAAGCTGGTTGGATATTTAAAAAATTCAAATTTAAACGCGAACAATCTCCGTATAATTGGAGTTTTGGAAGTGTGGAATTAAATATAGTCATGCAAATCATCCGTTATTGGGGTCGGACGTCTTTGGTAGGGCGTGGCGGATCTTGTAATTAGACATGCCATATTGACGTCTTTTTGACAGAAACGTATATTTGATTCTTTCCTAAAGCAAACAACACATCGATATTTAAAACAAAATTACCTTCTTTAACGTGGGTGTTTTTGGCTGAGTTTGCTCCCTTCTTTTAACAATTCTCACTTTTTTTTCAAAAAGCTTTTCTCTAAAAGCTTTTACATTTACAAAATTTTGCAAAAATGAAATATATTTTCAAGAAATCAAGAGATGTTTAATGTTTGC
The DNA here is from genome assembly GCA_902702795.2 of Paramuricea clavata. Taxonomy (NCBI): domain Eukaryota; kingdom Metazoa; phylum Cnidaria; class Anthozoa; order Malacalcyonacea; family Plexauridae; genus Paramuricea; species Paramuricea clavata. The sequence continues at coordinate 41,740 of CACRXK020001118.1, read as the reverse complement.
TATTTCGCTGTCGTCATGCAATCATAATGCAAATTTTAAATTGGACCAATCAGTGTCCGCTATTCATGACCGCTATTCACCCTCGCACTACGCACGGTAACCCACGCCAGTGATTATTGATGAACTTTATTTAGACTTCGCCAATGCTTTCCTTTTCCCGGAAGTAAACAACCGGTTGGAATAAGTACCCTCGTCACGGGCTTACGCCCGACAAGGCGCTCCGCGCCGTTGGCTCGGGGATTAAGAGTAGATTTTTTACAAAATCGCGTATTAGGCGCTCAAAACCAATCAGATGCTAGAATGAGAAATTGATCGAATGAATCGGATGATCACATGGCGGCCGGCTTTTGCATATGCGAAACAGATATATTGCTATCGCAAACGTACTGTACCCATGACCCTATATTAACACATAGCCATGCAATCAGCGACGAGCTTATATAATTTAAGCCAATCAGCAATTAGCTTACATCGTGCACACACCTAACCTGCGAACGGACATAAATGGCGGGCTGATGGCCTTGTGGACAACACAAGGTGTTTGCCATCAGTTGGCTTCAAAATTTAAAAATATCCTGACTTAATTATCAGTGAATTGGCAATCTCGTTGATCTACTCGCGAAATCGTTTTCTTTCTATTCTACTCGCGAAATTATTCCGAAGTTATCTATCAATATGGTAACTTATCCTCATCCGGTATGTAGTCAAATACGACATATTTTTATTATATTTTTAAATATCAAATTTGTGCCAAATTATGCCACATATAATCTTATTAATTCATTTGGATATTTTAAGTCATTTGTCAACGGATCAATTGAAGTTAACAACCCTACTGCCCCAATGAGATTGTATACTTCAAGGGTACTTGAAGTATACGACTCCCCTAAAATATTACTATAATCGACTTTTTCATTCCCGTGTCACACCGTGGACAGTTCTTCTGGCTTGCGATAAGACCACGTTCTCTCAGGAAGGCCATCGTTGCTTCCATGTTGTCGCCAAAGATGATTTCTCGCAGTTCGCCGTGAAGAGACATTTCCTCGACGAAACACTGTTGCAGTATGCACGCCAAACATTTCTAAGGGCTTTTATAGTGCCTTTCGAGCAATGAGTCATCGAAAAAGTATTTACAAAACACAGCTTACCTTCAAAAAAGGTTGAAATTTTGTCCACATCACACATCAAGCGCATATGCTATGCTGTATTTATACGTTGCAAATCGACAAATCGAAGCAAAGACAAAAGACGCATTAAGTTATAAAATCTCCATTTATCAAAAATGCCACCGTTTACAGACTAATGATGGTCATTAAAATTCCCTCGAAATGGTTCCGAGGCCTAAAATAATCATCCGAGGTTTATAACTAGCTTATATACCTTGAATAAATGATTAGATTAAATTTGTAGACAAAACGCGAGAATTTTTCATTAAAATTTTTTGAAAATGACAAAATATGTTAGAAAACCTCCACAAATGTGATATAAGTTAGTTATAAAAAACCTCGAAAGTCGGTTTATAACTGATATATTGCCCTCGGACGCTACGCGTCCTCAGGGGCAATATATCAGTTATAAACCTCCTACTCGGTTTATAACTCTAACATATATATATTTAGTTGGAGACTAATTTAAAGTCATATGATGTCCTTCCCTTGCGAAAATAACTATATTATATTGCTATTTTAAAACGTTAACTATTTTATTACTATCACCCCTATTTTTATGCTATTTTATCGGGAGGCAACCCTATTTTAATTCTATCATAATATTTCATCAAAAGAAAGAACCGTATTTTATTAATGTTTACTTTATTTTATTCCTATTTTTATAGATAATAGAAATAAAATCGCATATTTTATATAATACTATTTTCCAGAGCCTCAGGGAAAAAATAGGTTTAAAATAGCCTATTTAAATTCTATTTTACTTCACTAAAAAGCAGTTAGAAATTAAAATAGATATAAAATATACTATTTTTAAGCTCATATAATAAAATAGGCTGTTTAAATCCTATTTTACACTTTGCAAAGTAATTAAATGCACAAATTTCAAACATGAATAAAATATACTATTTTAATCCTATCTTTCTTTATTAGCTTGCAAAATAACAATAAAATAGACTATTTGAATCATATTTTGCACGTCCGGAAAATTACATAAATCAAAATAGATATAACATATACTATTTTAAACTCATAAAATAAAATAGCCTGTTTAAATCCAGTATTTTACATTGCAAGTTAAATGCACAAATTTCAAACAGGAATAAAATATAGTATTTTAATCCTATCTTTCTTTCATAGTTAACAAAATAACAATAAAATATAAAAATAGACTATTGTAAACATATTTTGCACGTGCAGAAAATTACATAAATTAAAATAGATATAAAATATAGTATTTTAAAGCTATTTATTTTTTAGAATACGCAAAACAGAATAAAATAGACTATTTTAAACCTATATATTTCACATTTTTAAAAATGCCACATTTTTCAAATAGCGATAAAATATACTATTGTAAACCTATTTACTTTCCCTAATTTGCAAAATATAATAAAATACATTATTTTAATCCTATTTTACATTTACAGGAATTCAGGATTGCAATTTGTAGATATATATAAAATAGTCTATTTAAATTAAAACATACTGAATTTTCCTACTTAGCAAAATGAAATAAAATAGAACCGTATTTTACATTTACACAGATAAGGGTCCAATCATTAATAATGGAATGGGAGGAGGGGCATAGGGTGAGAAAAGGGTGAGGCTTCAACTATTGCGTACAGCGTCATCCCCACCGGTCATCCCATGCAGTGCTTCCACTTGCAAGGAAATTTCTTTGCAAAAAGAAAAGAAAATTTACCATGAAACGGCAAGGAATTTTGTTTTCAGCAAGGAGTAAGGGTATTACGTTATTTCTAATAAATCCTAAGATTATAGCAATTCCCAAGCAAATTCGCGTCAGGAAATGTCGAAAATCCAAATCCTACTCCTGGGGAATGGAAAATCTGAAACATTTCTGAGGCATGACCTCAAGCCTCCAGTTGAAGTTTTTTATAATTAATTTATAATTTATAAATTGCAACGTTCATGGTGTTTCTCGCCCGAGAAACACACCGTCATTCAGGATAAGTTATTGTAATATCAGTTTTAAACTAGGTAAAATTCATCTTCTTTAGTGCAAGGAATTTTTGTCAAATATATGGAAATTTTGAGCAGTAGGAAGGAAATTCTTTTTTTGGAAGTGGAAGCACTGAATTTACACCGCCATATTTTTGTATCTGCGCAGCAGATATACTATGCTATCGAGTTTGCTTTATCTGTTAGCTGTTAGCTGTTAGCTGTTAGCTGTTAGCTTGCAGCCAATCAGTGTCTAGTATTTTAGATGGTGACCGTCCCTAGCCAATCAGCGCACTATGCGGAAATGGCTATTCAGTGTAGAACATATAGATCAGTGAGACAACCGTTAATCGCAGCAGCCTGTTCGCAGGCTAAATCAACATGGCGGTACGTTTCGAGGTTTCGAGCTAATTTCGAGGAGTACTTTATATATTTTTACTTAATACTCTTGTCGACTTGAACTGTGTTTGTAGTGTTTTTGTTTTAAGGTAAGAATTAAAGAATAATAATCAACAATTTTTAATGCACTAATGTGTAAAAAATATTCAATGTACATTCATTAGTATGAAATAGGTAATCGGACAAGTACTAGTGTAAGACATTGTGTAGCCTAAATAATGAAGACCAGTAGTTCAATTGGTTATCCTTTATTTATTTACTCCGACTCCTGTGATGGTGGTCATGTACGCAAAAAACAAGGGAAACTACGATTAGATAGTAACTGAATATGTGAATTTTATGTGACACGATGAGGGCGAGGATATATAAGAGCGAGAGATTGAATTGGAATAGGAAAGGCAACCCTGTATGCGTTTCGACCTAACAGTCTTCTTCAGCAGGGTTTTTTTAAGGGGGTGTAGATAGAGTTTGCAGAGTGAAACTAGAATGCAGGAGAGTTTAGGAGTACTGAACAATTTATGTGAAACCAGAGAAAACAAATTATTACGAAGTTATAATGAATTATACAATACAAAAATGAAGGTTGAAGGAAGGTGAAAAGGATGAAATTACTGAATATGTTATTAGTAAAATTATCCTACCAAAGGTCTTGTTGTTGCGGGACATTCCAACATAACGTACTTTATTGTTCATTTTTAACTATATTTTTTTCGAGCGAAGTAATTTGCTGGTCCTTTACGGTAAAACTGACTCAACGGTATAGTGAGTTTGAATGCTTATGATGGAAGGGGTGGAGTAGGAGTTACAAAACTGGGGACTTCAACAAGTTGGACTTGAATCCTTTGTGTCGCCGTTTTAATCTACGGAAACAGGTCAAGTCGCCCACGAGAGGAAAAAACATTTTGGACCAGATACATACCAATATGTCGGATCTTCACATTCCACCTATCGGACGTTCCGATCACCAATGTTTGATCCTACCACCCAAAACAAGACAGAAGATGCCTCCCGTTTCAAAGAAATATCGACAAATGAAACCAGAGAACTCAGTTAAACGTTCTGGGATTGAAAATGAATCTTGAAGACTGGGAGAAAGTATATTCCGAATGGATGTGGATGACAAGGTCTCAGTCTTTAAATCTGTCGTCATCTGTATGCTTGATGAAGCCATACCCGTGAGAACAGTTCGCGCACACTGTACGGACAAACCGTGGATGACCCCGAATATCAAAGCGTTGATAAAAGCAAGACAGAGAGCATTTACGAAAGGGGAGACACCGAAGTATAAAAGTTTACATGCAAAAGTCACCAAGCTGCTACAAATCCAAGGCTGAAGGCAACCATCAATCTAATCCCGCCAAATGATATAAAACGATTTACAAGCTAGCGGCAGCAACCGAAGATCAACAATCTCTGTCCTCGCCTGACCACGCTGACTTAATGGCAATCGCTGACAGACTACAAAGAAGTTTTATTAAGCCTTGGCTAGAAATTCAACCAGATCCTCCCAGACGTCAAGCGGTAGAGTATTTGCTCAAGGACAGCCACCCACCTCTACCATCCATTGTCCAAGTCAAAACCGTCCTAAAACACCTAAATCCTAGGAAAGCCATTGGGTCGGATAATATCCCTGCATGGTGTCTTAAACGGTACGCAGAAGAATTAGCACCAGTGGTCCACGATATTGTGGTTGCAAGCATAATTCAATGCAAACATCCCATCTCCTACAAGCATGCAATCATCAGTCCCATACCAAAGATCCGTCCACCCACAGACCTAGATAGTGACTTCCACCAAGTTTCCGCGCTGCAAAAGTTATCGAGAAGCTACAGTTCCAACTCAATAAATCCAGTTTCAAGATCAAAACAAACCAGCACGCCTTTACGAGCGGTCACCCCACCGTGTCTGCCCTTACCTCCATATCTCAGAACTGGTTCGACTCAACGGACAACTCCTCAACCGGTAGACAAGGTGTCCACGCCCTATTTGTTGATTTCCGGAAGGCGTTTGACTTGGTCGACCATAAGATCCTTCTGGACAAGCTTGCTGATATGAATGTAACAAGGAGTTTCTGGTTGTGGATAAGATGGAACTGAATGCCAAAAAGACAAAAGATATGTGGATTAACTTCACCGAAGCACCGCCCCATCTACCACTGCGTATAGGAGATGCTATCATAGAAAGAGTCGATAACTTCAAACTCTTTGGAACCTGGTTTCAAAAGGATCTGAAATGGAATAAACATGTCGAGGAGACCACTCGCAAAACAGCTAAAAACCTGTACTGCCTAAGAGAATGTAGAAGAGCGAACTTACCAGTCGAGTGGTTCTCACCACTTAACTATCCTTGAATATTGTTCTCCAGTGTGGGGTGGTTTGCCACGATATCTAAAGGACGAATTGGAACGTGTGCAAAGAAGGAGTCTACGAATTTATTGGCCTCCCGCATGGTTATCTGCCAACTCTCGAAGAGAGAAGAATTGAAGCCACATCGAGAGAACTCGATACTATCTTAGGTGATCCAAGTCATATCTTTTATCAACGAACTATGGAACATAATAAACATAACTATAATCTTAGGCGTAGAGACGGTATATTTAAATACGCACCTTTTTCAGGCACTGAACGACACAGAAATAGTTTTATCCCACGAGCAATGAGACAGGGGTTGCATTAAAACTTGGTTTTTATTTATAACTTTTTACTAATTTCCTGACTTTTAAATTTTTACTCCAAATTGCATATATAAAAATTTCCGATAGTTTGTAAATATTATTGCATGCCTAGTTATGCTCTTCTCTTTTAATAGACATTGTTGTAAATCCATTGTATTTTTAAAATCATAATCATGTCAATCCGCACAACGCGCGAATTTCTTCATAGTTGGTATTTAGGCGTGGATGCCGCGACACTTTCATTGTGATGTGATTTTTGGTCATTTTGCTTGGTTGAAGTTACTTTGCTAAAACAGAAATAATTTTTATTGAGGTTGTTTTTCGGTAATGCCAATATATATATTCGAGAGTCAGACTTTGAAAAGGGTCGCTATCATTGGCAACAGAGTGGATTGCAGAGAGTCAACAACAGAAAAAATTAAAAAGGCGGGTTCCAACTTTTAAGAAATACGGTACAAAAAGTGTGCTGTCGCCTGTAGTAGCGCATCAGACCTTGTGGCTCGTGCAATCGTAATGGATGTGAGGTCGAGTGTGTTGGAGGTATCAGTTTCCCCTTGCCGCCATCACGTTGTCTGCCATGGTTCCAGACAAGACATTTCTGCCTACTGAGGATTTTTCAGCCTAGACCTAGGCCTTTACTCGGCTGGCTTTGGCAGGTATCTTCGGCAGGTTTGGTCAATTTCGGGCTAGCATTTGGTAACTCCGCCCCGCCCCAAAATCACCTAGTCCCAGTTTTCTCATGTGAAAAAGCGCTGAATATAAAAAAAATAATAAAAATAGAAGGCCTAGGTCTAGGCTGGCTACTCGCATAGTTAGAAGGCGCTGTTTAATGCTCTCTCCGACTCTTGTCCGGTCTTGACTAAAAGTACACACGAGTGACCACGGATGGACCACGATCACGTTTGGGAACAGATTGTTATAAAAGGTGAAAAACGTTTTGTTTTCGTAGTTTTCTCTAGCGGGAACAAAACTCGGCATAAAATATAAACCCATTCTTACAGAATTTATTATTATGACAAAATTACTGGATGCTGATTGGTTGAGACGAGTACAATTATTTCATTAATTGTACTGCAGTACAATTAATGATTTTCCCAAAACAAACAAAATGGCGAAAAGGTATTTTAAACACAAATGTGAAATGAAATTGCCGTGTAGGAACTAGATGAAAATACGAACAAAAGTACCAAATTTTACTTGAACAAAAGAACTAAATGAAAATACAAACAAAAGCACCAAATTTTAGTTGAAAGTCTGGCAGGACTGGGCTTTGGCGAGAGAATATGATGTTGACATTGAGAAGTACGTAATACTATCCAATTTTGCCATGCTAATAATAAACAAGTAATCATGCGATGTTGCTCGTACAATTAGGGATTAATAGTACTCGTGATGTTTGGAAATTTGCCAAATTGGACTCGCCCCGGCGGCTCGTCCAATTTTGGCAAAATTTCCAAACATCACGAGTACTATTAATCCCTAATTGTACTCCCGCATGATTACCTATACTAATAACTACGAAATAATAATATCACAGCAAGTTTGTAAATATTTATATTTTTGCAACTCGACTCTTTTTCTAATACATCGCAATAACTAATTACAATAAGTAACAATAACAAATAACAGTGAAATGTACATGTTAAATGTACAAATCTGTATCACACCAGTTGCGTGATTTTACAATGTTAACAACAAATCCTATTTGATCTTGTCTAAAAGTACACACGAGTGACCACGAGTGATTTCTGTGTTTAAAAATCATAAAATAATAATAAATTTTATTAAAACTATTATTGATAATTGTATTTTAATTGGCAATTTTAACTATTATTTTATGTTTCTCAACCGGCAGATGGATTTAAAAAGGTAGCTAACTCCATTAACTAGAGAATAAAGCTAAAACAAAGTAATTTTGAGAGGAACGCCAAAAAGATTTTAGGTTTTGAACACTTTTCATTGCAAATACGTGACATTGAAAAAAATTGCCTCTTAACCGTTTCACAGACACACAATAATAAGTACAAAGCTATATACTACAATATATACAAAGGTAATAATTGAAAAAACACAGTCAACACGCATCACTCATCAGTAAAATCTATACTTATAACTGCTCATCAACAACTGCTTGTGAAACAATTGCATGAACATTAACAGCAACAACTTCAGAATTGTGTAAACTTTCCTCAATACTCTGACTTGCAGCGTGAACTTCTGTAAGTACTGTACCAGTTTGAACATTTACTACAGTTATTGGAGTATCACATACTTCTTGTTGGTAAACTGTATTTTCAACAGCTTGCTCACTTTCTATAACATCCATTGCGGATTCTTGGGACTCCTCGATAACCACTGTCTGTTCGCTGTTGTCCACCAATCCTTCTGCTTGTATTGTCTCTTGTGCATTTTCCAAACTTGGTTCAGAGTTTTCGATTGCCTCTTCATCTGATACGATCTATCGCAACAAGTAATCAACATGATGTTTATATTATTTTCAATTTGAAGTTGTTAATTTAAATATTACACAAATTCGTTAAATGACATGAATTCCAGCTCAACGATTTGAAAAAAAATGTTTAAAGTAAACCTGTGCAGATCGCCTTTCCCTTTCAATTTGAGCGATGTGTATGGCTTTCTTCAGGTTATCTTCTTTGAGGTCCAAAACCTGAGCCTATAACGACGTGTGAAAAAATGTTTTATATTTGTTAAATTGAACCTGTATGTGATGACCACTCTCAGACCTAAAAAACTGGCCCCCTCGTTCTCTAATTCTTAGTGGTGTATATCACTGTAATCTGAATGTATTTTTTTGTCAAGTGAAAACTAAACAAAGTTTTACTTAAAAAAGCCAGACATGTGTTCTCCACATCCACATAAACTTTGTTTCAATTAGTCTCTACTATAAGTTATTGAGTTTTATTCATCTTTCAACCCTCGAAATTCAACTATTTTTGCCTCGGCAAATAATTGCCGAAGCCTTTCGATAATTTTCGAGTTTGCCTCGGCAGTGCCTCGGCAATTTTTTTTGCCGGGGCACGCAATGAAATCACCTTAAATTCCTTCGGCAATTACTTCGGCACCCTTCGGCATTCACGTCGGCAGTTGTAATAAAAGTAAAGTACATACGGAAATTATTGTAAACAAATATTGTAACGAGCGTAGATTCTGAGACTTCTGACGTTCGACAATTTGTTGTTATTTTACAAATTCCTGATTCAAAATGTTTTTAAAAAGTTAGTGGTAATTTACAACCAATTGTATGAAAGAATAAACTTGACGGTAAAATCACGCGACAGTCTAAAAGATAAAACAAAGTTTCTCGACGTACCGTCTTTAAACCATCAAGATTGTTCTTTATTTCAACCGAAGCCGACGCTGCATGAAAAGCTCAAATTTAAATATTTTGTAAAGTAGCTATGAATGAAATCTTCTGTTGTCCACCCAACGTCGATGACAGCAATTCGAACAAAGAAGTGATACAAAAAACTAACACCGTAGTTTGTATATTTAAGAAGAAAAAAACGAACAGAAACTGTAGTTTGTAAGTAAAGGAACAGCGGGTGGAATTGCCTCGGCATTTTTTTGCCGAGGCAAACTATGAAAAATCGTAACTTGCCTCGGCATTTGCGTCGGCAATTGCCGAGTGCCGAGGCGAATTTCGAGGGTTGTCTTTTAGAGGTACAGTAGTTTTGTTTTCACTGCCCAAGTGTGACCGTACCCATCTACAAGACAATTTATTTGAATCCACTTTTTACATTATATTATTTTACATTAAATGACCGAAATAACCACTAAAGGGCTAAATGAATCAGGCAGACATAGGTAACAATCTTTACTGTGGGCAACAAATACAGTGCTTGTATACTGAAAGGAACTAAGGAAGAACGTTTATATATAAATGTTTTACCTTTAAGTTATTAACTTCCACTTGCAAATCTGCAATTTGTGCAATTCTAGAGAAATTCTCTTCTTGTAAAATACGGATATGTTCTTTGAGCTTATCTGTATCTTTCTCTCCATCCTGAAATAAGTTAAAAATCACAAATGAAATAATATTAAATATTTAAAAATTTCTTCAGACTACTGTAGTGCTGTAAATCAATGTTTAAGTACCCCTTTCTTTTAAGAAGAGATTCCGTTCTGGTTGACCCCACCTTGTAACATCTACATTCTTATTTATTAACATAATTTTAAATTTCTGTTTCTTCACATATTTTGAACAGAGAAGAATTTCACTGTGTATACATTAACCATTGTTGTTGATGAGAGATTGATGTTTACCTCACGTTGCTGTCTGGTAGCGGCAGAAGTGGTGAATTTTGAGGTTGATTTAATTATTATTTGAAGCTGAGACAATCTATTTACCATGATTTGCCCTAACATGCTACTTAAACGTAAGGTAACATATCATCCAAGCTTCCTCTTTAGCAAATCTTATCCATTTGTTAAATATACAGTGTACATTAATTCCCCCTTGGAGCATAAATTTATGGCATAACACAATGAGAGTAAATTAGATCTTATTGTGTTATGCCATAAATTTATGCTTCAAGGGGGAATTAATGTATACTGCATATTTAACAAATAGATAAGACTTTGCAGAATACATTTGCCACATAAATTGACTGTGCATGGTCCTAATGATACACTTTCAGAACAACTAAACTAGTGTACTGTAGAGTGAATAAGAAACAAAATTCAAAAACCTACCAGAGGTCGAGGACTTGCTATCAATCCAAGAACTTTGCTTAGATTGTCTGTGGTAGATGTAGATTGTGAGATGGAAACTGGAGCATTCAACAAAGATGTTCCTGCCAGTCTTGACAAAGTTCCCAATGAAACAGGAGTACCACCTGAAATATATTGAACATACATGAATTCTCAAGAATTTATCTTTCAGAATTCAACCAAGTATTTCATTAATTAAATAACCATATGTAGTGTACTTAAGTTGAGAAACTATGTTCAGGGTATTACCACAGACCAGGTCATGGTGCTGCGTTATATACTGTATGTGCTCAAAAAAATGTAATGCATAAATTTGAGAGAAAATCAATAAAGTATTCAATCCGAGTAAACCATGATGTGGCAAACCAATAATGACGATTTAACACCCAAGACTTTCTCCTTCTTGAGTGAAATCATCTGGCATAAGGCATAGTATAAAATTATATAAAATAGACAAGTAGGACACATTAACACACTGTTTTCCACCTACAAGGCTACAACTCTAAGCCAGCGGCAACAAAAAGTCAAAACCCCAAATCAGATGACATATGACCTTTTTACCAACGACATATGACCCGGCATTTTTGCATTTACCTGTACCAGTATTGAACAGAACATTTTGTATATACCCATAGGCTTGGGCGGTTTTGCTTAAAATCAAAACCGAAAAACCGTCTGATTCTAAACCGGTAAAACCGGAAAACCGGTTTTTCCCTTTAATTTGTATTTCAACTGAATGAGGAGAAATTGTGGTATTTTTTTGACATAAGCACAAATGAACAGAACATGACAAAACGCAAAATTGTGTAAAGGTAACCTAAAACGACTTCGGTTTTAAAATAAAAGGGTCAAGAACGCATTTGAAAACTTATACCTCTTTAGTTCTTACCGACTTTACGGAAAAAGAATATAATATGTATCTAGTGTCATGTAATTGTGTTTAATTAGTGTCATGTTTTGAGAATTAGGATCGAGTTTCGGGCGTTGACAGTAAACAATTTCGTAATGACGGTTTTCCGGTTTTTGTAAAAGCTAAACCGAAAAAACCGGTTTGAAAATAAAACCGGAAAAAAACGAAAAACCGGTAAACCGCCCAAGCCTATATACCCAATATTTTCAGGCCTTAAAATATCGGTCAGTCAACAGAACAGACATTGTCCGACCCATACGTGAAATTGTCCGATGTACAGAGGAAACCACAGGACATTCTATCTGACCAAAGTGAAACTGAGGTTTATTGTTTGTCTGACCCGGGCGAATTGGTGTCCAACCGAACTGTTGCTTTGTCCAATGTAAATCAAAATGTTGCCAGTGGTGAGCGACATATTGTGAAGTGGAAAATGAATTTAAGTGTCAACATCTTACTGTTGTTATTGGCATGTAAGTTAATTTTGGCTTGGAAATATAAGTATGAATATATATTTGTGTCATTCAGACTTATTTCCGAGCTAAACTGAATTGTTGGTCATCGGACATCATCATACATATGTCCGACCCAAACTCAAAGTCATCGGACATTTTGTCAGATGGCCATGAAAAACATATTTTAAGGCCTGATTTTGTATTTTACTGTGCTGTTTTTTAAAAAACTTTAGAACTCATCTGCCTCAGGAAATGGCAGTCTCATGAAACTGTTTGACTTGGTTCCAATAAATATGTTAATTTTGTTACAAATACAAACAAGACTAAAAAGTAAAATCAACATCATTTCCACTTGGTAAGATCACAATATCAGGCATTTGAGTAATGTCCATACCTGGACTGTAGTTAGCGGATGATACATTGAGTGTTGATCCATCTTGAGATACACTGATATAAGATGTACTAGCATCTGTAGCTATATCACCACTCTCTGCATATGGTAACTGAGTGTACTTTGCAAGTAAGGAAGCAGCACTGATGTTAGTACCAGCCTCTTGAGAAGAACCACTAGGTGGAGTACTAGGTGGCGGTAAAGACTTTAGTCCCCCAGTTTCTCGCATCCTTGAAAACTTCATGGACGCTCTCTTTATAAAAGATTAAAAACATGGTGTTCATCCATTACTCTCCTTGATGCATTTTGTATCAGTAAAAGGGGCAATTACCAAAACCATGGATGCTTCCTCTCACACAAAAAAAACGTGCAGTGTTTTAGAGTCAAAACATTCAGGAATGCAACCACATTTCTACACCATTTTCTTTCAAATGTGAAACTAGTATTACATTACAGCATAGTTTCTCGTGGACCAATCTGATGTTGCCATTCTCACAATGTCAATAATCACAGGGGCATAGCCAGCATCAAACAAGTGGAGGGGTCTATTCATCAAATACACAGAACAATTAGACGGTCCAGAAAATTTTTCTATTTTTAGGTTTGCAAAACACTACTTCATGCGTTTTAGACACGTTTTATGATAACCTGAAAGCAGGGCCGTCCTCAGGGAATTCTTCAGGGGGGGGTGTAAGGTCATTTCAACCGACTGACGAAAAAATTTTTCAGAGACCAACAACCTGCCCCCGACAACTTTTTAGGGAACCCCCCCCCCTCGTATCTCCGGCCCTGCCTGAAAGTCACAGGTTTGGTATGGAAAAATTACAGAATTGATGTTAGCACAAACTCTGCAATTTATATTAAATAGAAGGTACTGGGTAGTCTCCCATTCAGACACTCTTTGTGTTGTTGGTGGGTTGGGGGCAAGATTGGATATAAAATAGAATATTTATATTGAATGTTGGGGGCAAGATTGGATAAATAGAATATTTAATAGTGAATAATTGTTCATTACAAAATCAAATACCTTCATTACGCTTTTGATCTGTTGTTTTGTTGGCATTTGTTTTTCATCCAAGCCATGTTCAGCAAAATATACCTTGCACCACTCAATACCTTGCGATGGTGTCAATGCTTGTTCTATCCGGAGTCTTCGTAGCTCATCCAACATTTGTTTATTAGGACGGTGTTTGTCAGGCGAAGATACGTCTCCAGTGCCGTGAGAACCAGCATAATAAACGAATGCAATATTTGGTTTATCCGCAAAGATAGAAAGCTTACATAATGCATGACAAAAGCGTCGTTTCCCCGAGCAATTATCCCGCGGTGTACACCCATAACGACGGCCTGGACAATAAAGAACTTCGCTCACAAGAAGGTATCTTCCTCCTGGAAAGCGAGGGTGAGGCTTTAAAGAAAATCCATCACGAAGCCGACAACCTACAAGACCAGTTATTGAAGGACGAGCTGATTTACCATCTTCAGTGTCTATCACAGTGCCATTGCCAAAATTCAGTCGTTCAAAATTCCAACTTTGTTCTTTTGCAAAATACGCTGGCAATGACGACACTTCCACTTCGATCGGTTCGCTCCATTGTGGCAATGGACAATTTCGACACATTGTCTCTCAATAATTAAAAGATACTGTTTCTTTAGTTAAAATTTCAAATGTTTCTCAAAATATATGTATGATGAAGTAAAAACGTAGAGTTGTTTTGGTCTTTCGAGTAAAAGATTGCCCAAAGCTGGGTCAAAACTCAAAACCGTTCACGAGACCTTGCCACGAACCCTTGCCTTTGCCTTTGGTAAGCTTACTGAACTATGTAGGGTAGGGAGAATTGAACAATTATAAATAAGAATCTGCGATTTAGGCATGTTTTTTACAGTAAAACACAAGCATACAAAAGTTTGGTCTGTCCTGGATGCCTTTGGATATGTATAATTGCGATGAAACGAAATGCAACTTTGATTTTTATTCCTTTTGCCGGGTACAAGTTCTAGGATATTCAACCTCGGAGTTATTCTCCCTAAATAGGGCGGCCATTTTGTCCTTTCATTCCGGGGAAATTTACTTCCGGTCGGATAAACGGAACAAAGACCAGAACAAAGAACAAAGACCTGTGACCTCGTACGGCGGATGCGCGGACATCCGTACACAGACATAAGCCAGTTTTCCACTTCAATCGTGTCGTACCGAAACGTAGCGTATTTCTTTGTTTCCTGAGCACTAGAGTGGAATTAATGACTTCGACACAAAATACATGCTACGGTACGTTACGATTGAAGTGGAAAACCGGCTTTACACCGCAAATTGGAAAACAAATATAAATGAATGATCAAACTTCTATGATCAAACCAATTAATTAGCCTTTCTCGCGAAGGTCTAAATCCGCCATTTTTGGGTACTATTTTATAAACAACGTGAAAAGTCTGTGAAAATAATTTTTCAAATATTTAACTGTAAATCGACTTATAATGATTATACTTAAAAACTATAGTTATAGAAAGTTTCATTTTCACTGCTTACTATCCCGTTCTACAAAGGTTGCCACCCAAAAATGGCGGCGTGAGAAAGGCTAATTCACTAGTTTGTTTCTAATTTGCTTTAGTGACTTGGAAAAGCAAATAGTATACCAGTAATGAATGTTTATGAATGGTAAAAATATTTTCATGAGGTAGAAGATGGAATTTTCACCGAGGAATTAGGTGCGAGGTTTCAAGGCAAAGCTACTGAGATATGCAATTTTCCCATGCGGCAATTCCGAATGATTAGGTGCTAATATCCAATCATAGCACTTACCATATCTTTTATTAACAAGCTTTCGTTGGTAGGCCGAGATGCAACTACCTGAAAAATATAAGGAGAATTTCGACGTTTCGAGCGATGGCCGTTACTAATATTTCTAGAACGACAAATTTAGGTTTTGAACCTGTACTCATAATATTTCTGCGCAAACTTAGCTACTGAGTATGTGGTTTAACCATGGCAACCTCGATGAGAATTAAATCACTATTTTAATTTTGGTCTGAGTGGAAGAATAAACCAGACGCCGAAAACAACCTCCAAATTCACACCATTTGAGCTAATGTTTGGTCATGCACCTATTCTACTCGGCCAGTGAAGTTAAAATCAAATCAAAGCCAGACAACGAATGTCTCCAACGATGAACGATCGACCGATACCGTTACAGATATGGTGCAGAAAGTCGTCACCATGATGGCCATGCGGAATCAATATAAAAGCCCCATAGTACTTATTGTTTCAGAACGCGTATTCTCTGCTTATGATTTCATAGGGGCTTCATGCATTTCCGCGAAAGGGGATACATACCCGCTAGCAGATATGTTCCGTAAGGGGCAAATCCGCTGTGGGATATGGACCGGGGGAAGGGGTACAAATCCGCGGGGAATCCAAATCCGCTATGACACCGGTTCGAACTCTGTATTTTTCAAAAATAGTTCATCATCGGTTGGACCTTTGCAAAAACAATTTGCTACTAAACACTGCCTTGGTCAGACCACTGATTTCAGTAGCTAATTATGGTCAAAAGACTCAAAACCTTGCTGTATTTCTCATAAACTTTTATTTTTTTCTGGCAACGCTGAAAGGTGGTCGTCTCGAATCTGACTCTTCCACAGTCCCTCATGTCATTGTTTTTCCACTGATCTCTATTCCCAACTGAAGCGACGAGGGACGAGGCAGGTCTCGAGTGCCGCAGTTTATAGTGTGAGTGATATCACCATTGAAGATTATCGTTGAAAAAAAATAATGATTTCTCATTGAGAATCGGTCATGATCCGCAAATCACATAACTCAATATAGTTTTCTGGTCGAAAAGTTGCGCTGATTTGCACATGAATATTATAAATGTAGGCCCAGGTTCGAACCCCGTTTTTGTAGTATTAATTTTTTTCCAGGAAATGTCGAAAGATGGTGAGGAGTATTGATGGAAAATTAAAATAACGGTTTCTCGAAACTTTGCGCATGAATATTATGGGCGCAGGCTCGAATCCCGTATCTGTATTTGTAATTTTTCTTCTGGAAATGTCACACTGAAGTTGTAAGTGCCGTAGCTGAGTGATCACGATTGAGGATTATATATATATCGTTCCATAGAAAATATATAATTATTTCTCATTAATTATGCCATGGTCAAACCACATAACTTTTCAACCAAATGTTTGTCTTAAATGTCAAAAGGTGATAAATGCCGTCAAATGCAAGGCAGCAGTATCGTTAGTATTCCATAATAAACTGTGTTCGACGAAGTAGTGTTTCGCCGCCGCCCGCAAAGATTTTAAAGAACGGAAATGCCACAAAACACTCCTGCATGCAGTATTCCACCATAGGATTCCACAGATCAGTATCACGCTGTGATCCCAGCTGTGATCCTATAATGCTTGGTATGTTTGTATAACCTGTTTGGTCCTGGACTCGAGTTGACAGTTTAGAAGACATTCAAGACAAAACGTACAGTGACGGAACAAATAACAATTGTTCGTTTCACTTTGTGTCTTTCAACCTATTCTTCCTTAGCGACATATTGTCAGAATACTTAATGAAGGTAAAGTGTGAAATACTTTGTGTGATATAGTATTACGCACTAACGTCTAACTTTCTATTTAACGATTTGTTTCAGATGAAAGTTTCAGTCGCTGTGCTCGTAGGCTTTGTTGCGTTGTTCACGTATGTCTGCGCGCAAGAGAAGGTAATCATGACAGTTTTTATATTACATAGAACGCGTTACCAAATATTTATTATATAAGAATGCGCTAGTTGGTGTTCTTTATTGAGAAGAAGTGTATTTCTTGTAATGTGCGAATCTTTGTTGCCATTTGCGCACTGCAGACGAAGGGGTTAAATATGACGCACTAAATTCTATCGCATGCTGTAAAATATCAAATGTAAAAGTTCCAGAGACGTTTTTATATGGTATTATGAACACAGAATAACCGTTGGCTTATAAAAATACAATAGATAAATCAGAACTAATATTTAGGACATTTCATCAGACGTCAACAAATATTATGATGATTAAAATTCCTTGGTACAATGCCAAATACAGTTTTTTCTAAAGATTTTCTGTTAAATATAACAAAAAAAGTTTTTATTTGTGAGTATTTGCGAATTGCGAGTATACAACAAATATATGAAAATGGCTTATTGCGGCAGCGAGTCTATTATTTATTTATTTTATCCAAATAATACCCTGAGCGACTCTTTATCCTTTTATTAAATTTTTAACCCTACGTGATGCTCATGCAGTATGCCATTTCTATAATTTTATGTAACGGGTCTATTGATTTGAATATCAGCAGATGGGCAATAAATTCGCGTGTAGGTGACATGTTTTATGGTATTAGTTTGTGCGAAGACATCTGCCAATAGATATGTTACTTTGGAGCGCGAGTTTAACAGACAGTTGAACAGCAGGGTTCCAGTTTAACAAAATGTGCGTGCCAAGATAAAGGTATCGTGTATCAGACTCCTAGAGAGATTGAAATCATCGCTTGAATTTTTAGTTATGACTTTGACTTGACCAGTTGACCTCTTTTTATTTTGCCCATTAGTCTATGATTTTTAAGTTGAAAAATGTTATAAATTTACAAATGTGTCTTTTCAAATACGTCAGAAACGGGAAACTTCACATCCTGCCTCACATGTTATATCAGTTTGTTGGACCAGATGTCTGATGTCATCATATTTTTTAATGTCTTCGGAATTTACTATTCAAACGTCGCCAAGGGCTATTAAATTTTGATTATTTGCCATTTGGCAATTGGTGACGATGTCCCACCCTTCACAGTAATGGTTATTTTGGGTGCGTGATCTGTCTTAGAATTTATGCATATTATTTCCTGGTTTAGAAATTTGAAACTGAAATTTCGGTCAATCTTCATGTGAAGGAAAATATTCTAAAATCTATTACGTTATTAATTCCACTCTTCTGTAAGACTGATTGTCACTGACGGTAAATAAATTTATCGCTGCTCAAACATTGCTGCGCCCCAGTCAAATGCACTAGATCTACCGAAGTACAAGCCTAAAATTCCTTTGATGAATAATTAGGCAGGTCGTCAGTTATTGAGGAGACCAGGGCAATTAGTTATAATATTAGTTCCTGTATGTTACAGCATGTTCGCATCCTTAATTGCACTGCTATAAAACGTCTTGTCGACATAAATATCCACAACTTCAATTAGGATTAGGTACAATTGAACAAGAATTTTTCTGGGTTTATTTACCTTTTCTCAGTCTTGATTTCTTTACTTTTATTGTGATTTTATGATGCCACAATTCTCGACTTTTTATGTGTTTTTTTTTCATGGATTATTGTTCAATTATATCGCTTTTTTTTCCTAAATTATTTTTAAATTCTTGTTGTGTTGCGGAGTTAAATTTTAGTGATTTGCATCTCGAGCGCGATTCCAATGTTATATGGTCGCCAGTACCATACCAGTACCATAAGACACAGTCCAACCTTGCCATACCGTGCAGCAATTTAATTTGCCGGATTTTTTACATTGCATGATCGGATGATTTTTAATCCTAATCAGATCCCTACAGGAACGGAATGGGTATGCTGCTTCAAATATTTATTTATCTTTGTTGTAATACTCTTTTTGAACACCACACCTGTCTGGGAAATGTGAAACACCATATGACGTATTCATCACCGGACTTGTGACACAACCATATCATTGCTGAAAAAGTGCGTGTATGCGAAGTAATTTCCAGACATGGGCATCAGCTCAATACATCGAAGTTTTTTATCTCTTTCAGTTCCAGATGATTACGACCTCGATTACGACCAAAACGAAGACAGTTTACTTTACGGTTGAATACTACCTACACCGGAATCGCGCATTTGTATTGAAAAATATCTCGTTAGACTCTGATTTGAATATGATCATGATTCCTCAAAGGAATCATTGCACGCAAAAATTATTCATTACTGGCATACTCATTTTCAGTGAAGCCTGAAAGTGTCAAAATCCACTAACATGTTAGTGATGTTACATTAACCTAATGAGCGCCAGTGCATGCTCTCTCCTTGACGTGTAAAATCATCTGGCGTTGGTCGGTTGGACAGAGTAAAATAATATAAGATCGGGCGCATTTGGATGCAATGCGACTTGATGAGTTAAAACGAAGTATCTTAATACAATTAGACATTCTACCAAACTAGACCTGCCCCTGCATTATCGTGTTTTTATCACGTTGGATTATTAAATATACGAAATGTGATACACTTCTAGCTAAAATGTTTGTTTGCATTTTTCTAAGGAGGAAGACTATTAGTATCAATTCGTGTGTGGTATATATAAAGTGGTATAATCCTTCGGATTCCTTCCCATAATTCATTCCAATACGTGTTTCTCATAAAATTTATAGTATTGTTTATTTTATTGATCCATAAATATTATATATCCTATATAAATGATTCAGTTCATCAGACCGTGAGAAATTTGTTGTTGCGGCGGATGGCTGCAGCGCGGCTCCCAGCGGTGTGTGACAAGCTAAAATTTTTCACGCACAGCATTGCGCGGATTCGATTATAATGACGTAGAACCACTAGCCTGCGTGCACGCAGGCTATAGAACCACCAAAGTTATTATATTACGGGTGCTAGGCCTTGTAGTTGATAATCTCTATCAATCAGTGATTATTCTGTTCTATCATATTTATAGGTTGCATCAGAAGCGTCTTTGAAGAGCCGCTATGCATACCTAAGGAAGTGGGTGCAGAGGGCGATGCGAAATGGCATGAAAACGCCAGGCAGACAATCATGGAAAGAGAGAAGTATGTCCATTGAAACCCACCAAACATCGAGATTATTGTGTTAATTAGAAGTAAAGAATATATTACCAAGGAGAACGTGGGCTTATGCGTGTTAAGATGATGCGTGTCCACGAAGGCACAGCATATTTTAAACCCTTTGATATCTTAATACCTCCTTGACCTCACTGCGCTTTTTGAATCCGCTATTTCAATTGTTTTATGCGTTTTTTACATATTGCTTCTCATGCAAATATTTAAAAAAGGGGTTTATTTTGGATTAATTAAGGTGTAATAAAGGTGGCGAAAATGCGGGCGGGAGGAATTATTACTCCCAAATAGAAAAGTATTCGTTCATCCTGACTTGTGGTGATTTAGATAAAACATAACTAGCGATGCCAATTATAAAGAACGGAATATAATTGAAATCGTATGTAAAAATTCCCTACCCTCGAAAAGGTATTTTTTAACTTTTTATTACAGTACAAGGGCTAATGGTGGACGAACCATTATCCGAAGTCAAATTACTAAACTTATTTTTATCTCTTTGACTATTTTTAACGCAACACATCTTCGAAACTCATTTCAGTGCATCGGAATTCGGGGGCGGCTTGGCCGTATGGGCGTGGCACACCTGGGTATTTTCCGGTGTATCCCTAACATTCAGATAAAATGGGCCCTAAAAAGCCCTTGTAATGTTAAAAGGTGGGCGAGAGCAACGCCTGCTGAGAATAATGAGTTTTTAAAATGTTGACATACAATGCGGGATACTGATTGTACGTTGGAAGAAATTGTAATTTTGGTTATTTCTATTAATGAAGGCTGAAGGTTTATGTTTTCATTTGAGAAATTTCGAATACCTGTCGTGAGTAATCAATCATATTTCATCTTTAAGTAATCATATTTCACATTTTCCTTAGGCTCGATTCCACCTGTTGAGCCCCTCCTCCCTCTCAACAGCTGGAATTTCCTGGGCTTGGAATTAAAAGTTAAAAGAAATGTTTATTTTATGAAATATCCATATAAGCGTTGGATACACATTCATATTAATATGTGCTATTAGTATATGGTGGGTGCTAACTTCTTATTCGTGAATTTCAGAGGGTATTAACAATATAATTAACAGAAACGTAAATCCCTCTTGTGTGCAGAAATCGGGGAAAACATAGCGCATGCGTAAAACAGTTGTACCTGTGGGGGCCTTATGATAATAGAAAAACTGTTAAAAACATGGTTACTTTTCCTTTGCACATGACGTCATTACGTGTCATTTACCAATGTCTGTGCCAGTGAGACGTTGAGTTAATTTGTACCAAATAGTATTTCCCAGATTGTTTTATAAAAACATTTTACCACTTTCTGGATCGTTTTTAGTGTGCCTCTATATGTGTGGAATTGGGAATAAAAAAATAGATAGTAGAATCTTGCTGTCTCGAATGTCGATTTATCTCGATCTCGCTTTATCTCAGAACGTCAATCCCCTTCATAATCGTAATATATTTATAGTAATTCACTATATGGCTATCTCGAACTCGGTTATCACGAAACTTTCGCTATCTCGAACACTTCGTGAGATCCACCACTTGTCTGGATCACGGTAGCTCATAAATTTGGCTTTGCTATCTTTAGAGGGCTGCTATAGGGATGACGAGCAAATGCTGCCACAACGGCTCTTAGATTGGTTCCATATTTTGAAGTCAGAAGACCTAAAGAAAAATGGCAAGCTTGATGAAATGGATTTCGAGACTACTGGTAGGTACTTCTGCTTCTGGTGATAAAAATTGTACAGTTTCTATGCAACATCTTGAAACTGGTGAATAATGATGTGACAAACCAATCAATTAACGTATTAAATTGACATGTCACCCCATGTCATTAAAATAATACTTATCGACGTCAGTATAACGCAGTTCTTTTTAATATCTCAGTAGACCTTATGCATAATGACGTCACAAGGCTTGATGCCCGCGAGGAATGCTGGTCTTAGTAGTCATCGCCCGGGAAAATTTCGATAGTGGCCATTTTGAATTGTTTAATTTTCCCAGGCGTTGACTATTAAGACCAGCATTCCTCGCGGGCTTCAGGCTTTGTGACGCCATTATGCATAAGGTCTATTGCACTGATGGGGGTCTATTGTGATATTTGCATCTTTTACACTCTTTGTCTTCATACATCATATGTTTGTATTTGAACAGTCGAACAGACGTTCAGCCCTCTATAAAAAACAGAAATGAAAAGAACAGGTCAAAATTAGTAGCTAAGCAAAATATTTGGAGACTATATTTTAAAAACTGTGCCATTAACATCGTTTTTAAAATAAAAAAATAAATAGGGGTTAAATTGGAACTTTGCATATTGAACGGGTATGCAATGCCCATCAAGCCATGATCCATTAGCAAATTCATATTCCGAAATATTCATTTTCCAACCATTTAAAGTAGGAAATTAAGGATTAATAAAAGATTGTAAACGTAGTAAGTAAAGAGATCCTACTCATTTTCCATCAGTTTAAATTGTTTCATATCTTTTTTCAAGTACAATCCGATTATTCCGATTTAAACTTTATAGTTTAATTAACATGTTCCAAACTTACTTGACTTACTTATTGAGTAAATATAATGTTGGGGTTTCTAACATTGCTAAGCTAGATTCCGGGTAGTGGCTGTGCATGATAGTTTTCTGTTTTGTTTTCCACCTTCTAGTTTGTCATTCACCAGCACTGGCATGGTTCTTTAGGAAGTTTGATACGAACAAAGATTTAGTTTTGGACAAAGATGAACGCGCTGAGGTTGAAGGAAATCCTGATGAACATTGCATGCGAAAATTCTTTGAAAAATCTGACTTGAATAAAGATCACAAATTGAGTCTCAATGAAATATGCGCTTCTTTCATGCATGTTGGTAAGTAATTATGGAATAGCTAAATACTAATGCCTGAATGTTGGATGTGGGACGAGAAGTCAAAGGTATCCCCTTATGATCTGCAAGTTAGTTCTCTAATATATTGCAGAGATCCCTCTGATCTGCAAGATTCATAGATCAGATTAGATTCACAGACTACATATATATTATGGGGGAAACAATTTGCTGGCTGATAGTGTCCTGGGCCCTGAGGCCTACACCATCTTCGGGGAGGGGAAACTATCTGCTGTGACACTGGCTAAAATAATACTTTATGTTTTGTACAAATAGAACCACCATGTAGCCAGGAAAGGAAGAAGTATCTTGCTGCACGACCAATACTTGGAAGATATAAGCCTGATTGTGATGAAGATGGATACTACAAACCTCGTCAATGTCGTGAGAACTACTGTTGGTGTGTTGATCGCTTTAATCAAGTTATTGAAGGATCAAAGAAAGAAGCATGGCGCGTTAGTTGCCGTAAGTATACAATCTGTTATCAATTTCTTTATAACGCAAAACAAGGCATGCATCTTAACTCTTAAATCAAAACTTCGGTTAGTAGGGATACAACTACCTGAAAAATACAAGAAGAACTTCGACGTTTCGAGCGAAGGCCCTACTAACTTCCCCTGCTTTTATTTTTCTGGTGTTGTATCTCTATATCAACAAAAGTTTTATTATATTATTGGCACTACCTGCACTGGCACAGACCGTTCAAGATTAACTCTTAAATCTGATGTAGTGATAAAGACCTTTATAACAGAAATCTTTATAGACTGACCTTTATAACAGAAATCTTTTAAAGTATGCTCTTTCCGAGAATATATTTTTTTGCCAAGATAAAAAACTATAGTCTATAATGGGAATTGTCTATTAGACAATTCTCATTATAGACTAATTTTTTATCTTGATAAAAAAGTATATTCCCGGAAAGAGCATATACTAAAATGAGTAAAATTGTAAAGTTCGCAAATTTTGTATGGGCTACTTTTATATTGCATGCGGAAATTGCTACCACATTTGGCCCGAAAATGGTAGCAATTTCCGCACGCAATGCAAAAGTTACAAAATTTGCAAACTTTGCAAGGCTATATTTTCCGCATTTTACAACATTTCGCAACCAAACTTTGCAATTTTACTCATTTTTATAGACTAATTTTAAAATTAGTCTATAATGGGAATTGTCTACTAAACTTGAAATCCATCAATCCATGTATTTCAATGCAGTTTATTATGATTGTGTTTTTATGATTGTGTTTCAGGTGACAACACAGACCCGAATGACGCCCTTTTTGCAGGAGACGACGAGGCTGCTGAACTGGGCACCCTTTAATAATTGAAGTACATGATTATAGTTATTTTTCTTCTACAACTGAATTGTAATCATTGTATACTAAAACAACGTAAAGTTGAGATATAAATCTTTTACAACAGCATCCCCCAGTATAGTATAAAGTATGGCTATTATTGTACGTTTTAGTAGTTTAAATGTTTTGTATGGTTAAATTTTTATATTTTTAGATTATATTTTGTGTTATTTTACACTACGAATAATTCAAATATAGCATATAAGTTTAATTAAATTAAAGATTTTAATTTGACAGAATATATCTGGAGTGGTATTTTGGGTTTTGCTATGATTTAAAAAGCTATTGCACGTCTACCCTGCATGGGTAGCAGAGGGCAGAGGTTCTTCCATGCACGCTGCTATTGACATATTGTCTATGAATCCAGACAATAGCAATGTTTTAGGAAAACAGACAATAGCAATGTTTTAGGAAAGTTACCTTTCCGTGACTCGAAACAAAATTTGCAAATTTCGTAGGGCTATATTTTCCATGAAATTTTACTAATTTTAACATGCTCTTGCTAGCTGTGGTGATGGATTTTGTTCTTCTTGCCTAGATCAAAATTTAGTCTATAGCTGGAATCATCCATTGATGCTACTACCATAAAAATTAGGCCATACTCTCCATTTTCTGACTCTCCATTTTCTCGAAATCTCAGCTCGGCACCACATCCTCTGGCACCACATGGTGCAATTAACTTTGTGGTTTAGTACCATTGTTGTAAAATTCATGAATAATTAATAAGGCCACAAACAAACCACGCCCTAGTTACAAGCTATTGCTAAAGCTTATATTACGAAAATATTAAACTAACAATTAGAAATATTTAACAGTGGCGTAGTCAGGATATCCAAAGTGTGGGGGGGGGGGACAAGTTGGGTGCCGAAGGCTCAAACAATGTAGGGGGGGTCCGCTCCACTGTAGGAGGGGCATGCTCCCCAGGGAACATTTTGAAATTCAGAGCCTCTGAAACGCCATTTTGGGGTGAGATTTACAAAATTCAGAAGATTATAACATAATTCGGTCAAGAATGCCTGTGACCCAAATTTAGGTATTCTGCCTATTCGCGGGCGGGATGATTGACAGTACCGGGGGGGAGGGGAAAAGGACAGAGAACATGTGAGCGAATACGAACAACAAACGTTTGAGACGAGAGAGTTTGGTCGGAATTTTGTATTTTATTTTACTTTGTTCTTATTTATTATATCATTTTTTACTTGTGTGTGAGTGTGTGCCGAGTTACGGGTCGGTACATTTGGTGCCGTGACCAAGATTTTTACGAAGAAAAACGAGCGAAATCAACAACGAAGTACGTATATATTTTGTGATATTTTGGCGCCAATATTTGTTTATCGTATTAAATCTCGAATTCAGTGATACTATTGTGGAAAAATATAACGGACATGATGGGAGACGAAAGCAACGAACAAGTAGAGGGTTTAGAAGACACCGAGCGTACGGAAACTTCGATAGAATAGAAAATAATTTGGAAGGGACAGACGAATTGATTCGAACGAATGACGTCGAGGAAATAAAAACAACGGTTAAACAAACATCCAAGATTATGAGCAAACTTTCGGAGCTTATTTCACAGCTAGAAGAGTTTAAAATCGACAGTGGTATTTCACCTAGAACTGTTCGTCAGTGGAAAAAGGATATCAAGGCGAAATATGCAGAATTATTGCTGGACAAGGAGAAACTTTCTGACTTTTTAGAGTCAAGGGAGCGACGAACCCAAGAAGAATCTGAACGGCGAAAGTGGGAAGCTAAACAACAACTAGAGGAGGCAGCAATCGTTGAGAGACACGAACGTGAACGAAAATTATGGGAACAAAAACTGCAAGCCGAGTTGGAAATTACTGAGAAACGTATGGAGCTAGAAAGGGAAGCAAAGTCTACTAGTGCCAAATTGCCAAAATTGAAGATAACCCCTTTCAAGGGAACTGTTGTAGATTGGATTCGTTTCGAGAACATTTTCTTGACCCAAATTGACAAGAAACCTATTTCGAACGAAGAGAAATTCGGCTATTTGCTCGAACTGGTGAACCCCAAGGTCAGAGACCGGTTGGCAAATCTTAAACCAAGTACCGAGGGATATGAAACAGCGTGGAAAAGGCTCAAAGCAGAATACGGACAGACCAAACAAGTTGTAAATGCACATATGGAGGAAATTATTGGGTTACCTGTAGTCAAAGGTTCTAACTATACGAAAATCCAAGAATTTTACGAAAGGTTGAGTAAGAGTTTCGACGCTCTGCATACTTTGGGAGAGGATGGGCCTCTCAAAGCTTTTGTGATGACGACATTGAACAAACTTCCACATATTAAACCAGACCTGGTACGAACTGACGACAAATGGGAGGACTGGAGCTTGAAGGATTTACTGGATAACCTGCAGAAGTGGTTACTTAGAAATAAAACGACGAACGATTCGAAGCATAGCGAAGAGTCATCGAGAAGAGAACGGAACTGGTTTGCTGGAAAGGCGAGTGGAGGAAAACCGAAGAGCCCCAAATGTGTCTTTTGCAAAGGTGAGCATTACTCGGACAGTTGTGAAGATATTAAGGATTTAGATAGTCGCCGGAAGTTCTTTACGAACAATAAACTGTGCTATAATTGTGGTCAATCTGGCCATCGAGCGAATAATTGCCATGGGGGGAGTTGTTTCAAATGCAAAGGGAAACACCATACAAGTCTGTGTGACGGGAAGAAAGGTCCCATCCTAACTGGGTATACCCCCTCAGATACCACATTACCACCCATAATTCCTGTGAACATACAAGGCGTGACATTGTGGGCATATCTAGACACAGGGTCAGGGAGAAACTTTATCTCTCAAGATGCCATAGCAAAACTGAAATTATCTCCTGTACACCACGAAACTCGTCATATTGTCACTGTGAGTGGGTCGAAACGACAGTCCATGCCCATTTTCAATGTTGAAATGGCCTCACTTGATGGAACCGCCAAAGAGAGAATTGAGATTACTGGGACCAAAATGCCTAACTTTACTACCATTAAGCGACCAGACATGAACGAGCTGAAGCGGGAGTTTGAGCATACCAGGGACAAACGGTTCTACATGCAGCCGGATCACAAATACCCAATACATCTTATAGTTGGGGATAACACGTTTTCTCGAATGAAAACCGAGGAGATCTACAAAGGGAAACCAGGAGAGCCAGTGGTCGAAGGAACAACATTTGGTTGGATAATACATGGCGGGGACCTTGTTAACGATGAGTGCATGTATTGCAGAGATGTGAGCGACTACCAGATGTTGTATAGTCTTGATGTGCTTGGTGTAGAAGACCGGGGAGAAGACGATCAATTGGATGTTTACACCGAATTCAACGAGACCATTGTTCGAGACAAGGAAGGACGGTACCAAGTCAACGTTCCGTGGATACCTGGTGCTCAACTTACAGAGACAAATGAGATACAGAGCAAGAAACGCCTGCGTTCGGTCACAAAGAAACTCAATCAAGACCTCGGTTTGAAAACAGAATACCGGAACATCGTAGCCCAACAGCTTGAGAAAGGAATCATCGAGAGGGTCCCAGGGGAACCGACCGGAAGTCGTGTGTTTTATATGCCACATAAACCAGTGGTAAAATCTTCTGCCACAACCACAAAGGTCCGAATGGTGTTTGATGCCAGCGCGAAGCCAAACCCACTCGCTCGAAGTGTTAATGAGTGCATGTATAAGGGCCCTCCACTACAGCCGTTGCTGTGGGACATATTGATAAGAGCTCGAATGGCTCCGAATTTGTTAATTGGTGACATTCAACAGGCATTCCTTCAAGTCGGATTGAAACCAGAGGACAGAGATGCCTTTCGATTTGTATTTGAATTGATAGACGGAACGGAAGAGCAATTCAGATTTACCAGAATACCCTTTGGCGCAGAAGCGAGCCCCTTTCTTCTCGGAGCCACCTTGCAACACCATTATGATAACCAACCACAGGAGAACCATACTGATACTCTGTTGACACTTACGGAGAACACGTATGTAGATAACTTAATGAAGACTGGGGACAGTGTCGAAGAGTTGAAGGAATTTAAGCACGAAGCTACAACCATCATGGAGGAGGGGAAGTTTCCTGTTCATAAGTGGGAGTCAAATGTTCATTCGCTAGAGAGTGCGGACATGCCCGATCCTGGAAAGATACTGGGTTTGACATGGCATAAACAAGATGACGTATTAGAGATCCAAGTTCCTGAACGAGATAACGGACAGTGAATTACAAAGAAATCTATTTTGAGTCATTTGGCTGGTATTTACGATCCGCTCGGAATTATATCCCCAACAGTTGTGGAAGGTAAACACATCTATCGCGAAGCATGTGATGAAAATCAAAACTGGGATTCAGAAGTATCTACGGTGCTAGCCAAGGATTGGTTAAAATGGACTAGACAACTTCGCAACGTACGAATACCGAGGAGCGTGATTCGAGAATGCAGGAAAGTGAAGGCTGTTCACTTACATCTCTTTGCTGACGCGAGCAATTTGGCTTGCTCTGCAATGACCATTGCTGTTGTCGAACACGATACGGGAACAGTGAAAGGGTTTCTAACATCAAAATCTCGAATCTGTAAGCGTAACACATCCATCGCACGCTTGGAGCTGATAAGTGGTCAGATGGCAGCAAACTTAGCCAGGAATCTTGTCAACGCTCTGAAGAGACTGCCCGTCAGATCAGTGACCATCTGGATGGACAGCCTGGTCGCTCTTTACTGGATTTCAAGCCCTGGAAAATCATGGAAGGTGTTTGTCGCAAACAGGGTGAAAAAGATCGCGGAAATAACAGAGGAAATCGGGATTCAATGGAAGTATGTGCCGTCAGAGAAGAATGTTGCCGACGCGGGAAGCCGAGGAGCTACGCTCAACCAAATGGAGAACAAAGATTGGTTCGACGGTCCTGAGTGGCTGCTGAACGAACATGGTTGGCCTTCCCAGCCGACGTTGCATCGCTCGTCCTCGGTGACAGATGAAGCGAAACCAATCAAGGAAATAGTTGCATTCGTCAATGAAAACCAACAAGACGAGTGGGATCTCTTGCTAAGGCGTAAACCTTATTGAAACACTCTAAGAATTACCGCTTGGGCATTACGATTTGTCCATAACAGTCGAGCAAAAAAGATGGGGACAGAAATAATAAAGGGCCCGTTAACTACGAACGAGATAACACACTCCAGAGACGTCTGGATAAGGAAAGTACAAGGACACATTCCAGAAGACACTGAGAGTAGCGGTTGGAGGCTGGAGAAAGACGAGGAAACGAAGATCCTGAAATGTGTTGGAAGGATTCAAGGTTATTCACCAATTTACTTAGAAAACGGATTGTTTGTTGAAAAACTGATTCGCCATATTCACGAACAGACATTGCATTTGGGAATTGCTAGTACCATGGGTGTTATTCGAGAGGAATGGTGGGTTCCTCGGTTGAGATCATTAGTAAAGAAAACAATAAATTGTTGCCATACCTGTAAAGTTTTCTCAACAAAGCCATACGGTAAGACAGACACATACATACATACATACATACTTTATTGTGTTCCCTAAATAGGGATTTTCAACACTGATTTACAAAAAATAAATGTTGTTCTATTTACAAGTTTTAGAATCTAGAATTTAAATTAAGGTAAAAAGGTAAGACATTTGTATAAAGTTTAACAAGGTAAAATTATCTACTTATATATTTGTTCTAGCATGCTTCGCTTCAGTTCGTTTTTGAAAGTTTTTAGGGAGTCTAACTTTTTGAACTTTATGTCCAAATCATTCCAGAGTGTAACGCCTCTATAATGAAAGGACCTTTGACCTGCAGAAGTTTTGTACAATGGTATTTGCAGTGAGTCATGGCTACGTGTATCTCGTTGATGAATGTCAGAACGTTTTGTGAATAAATCGCTCAAATAATGTGGAGCAAGTTCATTGACACATTTGTACATCATAATAGCCTCTCTTAGTAGTAATTGTTCCTTTACTGGGAGCCAGTTAAGTTCGCGTAAGCCCGGCGAAACATGGTCGAACTTTTCAATATTTGTTATTATCCTGCATGCAAAATTTTGTACCAACTGTAGTTTCTTAATGTTGGTAGACGAAGTGTTTGACCAAACCGTTGAACAATAGAACATTTTGTTCATTACAAGTGCCGAGACGATGAGAGTTAAAGCTTCTTTATCGAAACATTTTTTGACTCGGTTTATTTGGCACAGGGAATTCATACATGAGAAAACCAGGTTGGTGATGTGCTGGTCATATGTCAAATAAGAGTCGATTGTCATTCCTAGATCTTTGGCAAAGGAGACGGGGGTAATAGTCTCGTTGAGGAAGTTTATGGTCATATCTACGGGAAGTTGTTGTAGGTTTTGCCGTGTGCCAATCAGCATGTATTTGGTCTTTCACGGGTTAATAAGCAATTCATTTTCGGAACAACTGTTTGCAATCAAATACAAGTCTTCCTCAAGTTGTTGCTTTAAACAGGCCACGTTAGCCACAGTGAAAGATAGTAATATCTTGGAGTCGTCCACGTACGATTCAAGTTTACTATGGTGGACTGATGAGGGCAAATCGTTAGTATAAATACTAAAAAGTAAAGGTGATAAAATTGCACCCTGTGGTACACCATAAGAAACAGGGAGAGGAGTAGACACAGTTGATCCAATTCTGACTGATTGAGTTCTTCCAGTCAAGTAACTCTCAAACCATTTTACAACGCTTGGAGAAGCCCCGACGTTGCTAAGTTTTGTAAGGAGAAAAGTATGATTTACACTGTCGAAAGCTTTAGATAGATCTATTAGAATCAGTGCAGTAACCAATTTCCCATCCATGGCCTTTAGGATAGTATCTCCGGTCAAAAGATTCAATGTTTCGCATGAGTGATGTTTCTTGTTCCCGCTCTGGTGGGTTGACAATTTTTTTGTTCTTCATTAGATACGAACCAAATTGATTCAAGGCGACTTTTTCACAAATTTTCGAAAGAAAGGTAAGGAGAGAAAGTGGGCGGTTATTTGATGCTTCCTCGTGGTTTCCATCCTTTAACAAAGGGATAACTTCTGCCTCTTTCCATGCTATAGGGAACGAAGGTGACGACAGTGAACAGTTAATGATATCGGTGAGGGGCCCAAGAATTACCGGTAGGCTGTGTTTGATGACACGCATACTCACTTTGTCTTTGCCGGGTGATTTGTTTGACGGCATAGCTAATATGATGTTCCTTATTTCTGAACAAGAGACTGGGGGGAAACTAAATCTATCATTTTCTTCAGGGTAGCTGTTATCTGTGCGATTTACGTCAGAAAGATTCCGAGCTGGATAAACACTAGGATCTTGTATTAGTGTTGAGGCTTTCTTTGCTGCATTCACACCGATGGTGGAAAAGAAATGATTAAACTCTTCGGCCACTAATTTCGGTTCCTTACTGTAGGCCACTGACTCTCTTTCCCTATACGCTATATTTTCTTTAATTACCTTCCAAAGTGACCCAGTATTGTTTCTGTGTTGCTGAACTTCCTTCAGTACATATTCTTTCTGTGCATTAACAAGTGCGGTTTTTGTAAAATTGCGGGCCTCTCTGAAATTAAGCCAATCATAATGATCGCGTGTTTTCCTGAAAAGACTATGGAGCTGGTCTCTTTTGATCATGGATGCTTTTATTTCCGGGGTGATAAATGGGCAAGATTTTCCGCGTACTTTTATGGTCTTTACTGGGGCGTGTTTATCCAATGTATTTAAAAATATTTCATTAAAAATGGTTAGTTTTTCATCAACATTGTCCATTCTGAAAATGGAAACAAGTCAATCACGGTTGGATGCCAGATCGATCGCGAACAAATCAGGGTCGTATTTATTGTAGCTGCGGGTAGTGATATAGTTTGGTGGAGATTTGTCGGTTTTAAGTTTTAGTGATACATACACAGGGAAATGATCGCTGATACAGGTTTCTATGACGCCGCTGTTGACTACTAGTCTTGGCGAGGATACGAAAATAACGTCGACGAGGGTCTGACTGGATTCAGTAATTCTTGTTGGTGATTTTATTAACTGGTTAAGGTTGAGTTCTTTTGTCGTCTTGATCAAAGACGCTAATCCAGGTGTGGGCTTAAGCATATCGCAGTTTAGGTCTCCAAGAAGAATGATCAACTTTCCCATCGTCAGAGCATGAACATAATTAGGTTTAAAATATTTTTCGAAGCAGTCAAGCGGGCTGTCTGGGGGTCGATAAGAGACACAGACCAACAGTGATTTAGATTTTTTGTGCTGTAATTTGATCCATAATTGATGGAAATTCGTCTCGGAGATATAACTCAGGTCTTTAAGTACAAGAGATTTAATATCTTTTTGTATGTAAGCACATACCCCGCCCCCTTTCTTGTGCAGTCGGTCTAAACGGTGTAGCTTATAACCTTCGATTTCTATTTCCTTGTTTGTGACGGAGGTATTTAACCATGTCTCTGATACTGTAAGGACGTCAATTTTGTTAAATTTGGTAAACTTACGTAATTCTAAAAAATGGGCGTTATTTTTCAGAGAACGGATGTTTAGGTGGACCAGTTTGAGACCTGGAAGGGTACTGAGGCTGTTATCTGACTTTTTTGTTAAAAGGGCTGAGGCCGTATCATTAGTGGTTTTCGACGTGAATGACCACGAGAGTGCGGAAGCGTTTGGAGAGGCAGGGTTGGACAAAGGAACACGAACAAGATTTCTATTTTGCAAGTTATTGTTAACACTAGAAGAATTATTAATGGTTAGTTGATATGATAGTCTCTGACGTGATGGTCTCTGACGTGATGGTCTCTGACGTGAAGTGATTCTAACAGGTATTTTCATCATATTGTCTGCTGCTGACTCGTCAAACAGGCCACTGTGTGGAGATGGGCCAACCACTCTAGAGAGTGGTGGCGGTGGGCTGTCCGATACGAAGGAATGACACGACAACGTTTTAAAAAAGGATACCGGCTACAATGGTGCCTTCGAAACCCTAAGGGGTTTGTAACTTGACCGTGTCTAAGACTTGAGGGTCTCGGGGCTGGAAGATGAGGGAACGAAGAATGCTTTAGATTTGACTCGCTGATTGACCTATCCGATTGGGGATTCACCTGGTCAGGGTTAAGGGCATCAAGGCTTAACACGGTTTTTGCATAGGATCGGTCGCAATTCCTACATATGCCTTGCTTCCCACGTTGCTTGAAATGTTGACACCCATCGGATAAATCCTGCTCACGCTGATCTAATTCATTTTCGTCAAAAGTGAGGTTTGCAGAAACATCTTCGATTATACTTAGATCTTCGCATAAGGGCAAATAGTTTAAAACATTCTTAGCCTGAAAAGGCTCGCGGTTCAGGCTTAATGAGTAATCTTTTTTGAAGGAGTCGATTGTAGTCTTAGATTGTTGTGTGGATAATAGGGCATTGTTCTTTATTTCAATGATAACTGTAGGGAAACTTTCCTCAGCGGGCAGGTTATCTACATTAACTGGGGTTGATAATGCACCAGATGGGTGATTTATTTTAGTTGATCCATCGTGTTGGGGATTTACATTGTCAGGACTGTTAAAGGACTTCTTATCTTGTAAAGATGGCTTTGAGGGACTTGAAAAGGTTATGGAAGCCGAGTCTTTAATCATCATTTTCTCCTCTAGGTCGGTAATGCGTGACTTTAAATTCAAATTCTCATTTCCTAATCGGCACAGCTCTTGTTTATTTGTGTCAATAATATGATTTTGTTCAGACACTTTAGTCAACAATTTTTCTATTTGCGATTCTATTTTTTCTTTAAATGTAAGGAGTTGTGCCTCGGCTATAGTCGGGATATCATCAGCTCGTTGTTGAAATGGTGTAGAAAAGCTGGCTGTCTGAGCAAAATTTGGCGTGGCTGCGACATTCGCAATATAATATGCGCTATCAATGAAGTCCTCAAGTTCTTCGAGTGACGAAGTGTCAGCAATCGATTCAAACCCCATATCTTTGGCTTGAGTATTGTACGAACAATTGTGAGTTAAAGGGGCCATGTCCTCGAACACACGGCCATTACCAACGATATGTTCGCCTTCGACCGACATTTTTGTAGTTGTTTGGATTAAACTATCCGAGGTCGTATTTGTTTGCTTAATAACGCAATTTGTGTCTAATACGCTCACTATAGAAATTCCTTGAAAGATTTGCCTTTCTTTCCATTGAAAGTCAGAGAGTTTTGTTTGCCCGGGTACCAAGTCATAATAAAATCAGGCCAAGTTGAAAATAGGGCCAAGTTCAAAATAGCAATATTTTATACTACTTGCAAAGCGTTTTCTCACATAGAAGTATAAAAAGTATAAAAAATAGCAAGAATAAATAAAGGGAAAAAAAATATTGAGAGTCCGCTACAAAATATGAGTTCAGCGTGATTTGAACCCAAACGTTAATAGAGACTGGCCAGACGAACTACCATTAAGCCACCAGGGACGATCTGAAATTTTGGTGAAATTAAAGGCAATAGTAGATTGTTGTGACCTGCTTATCTCATGCGTTGTAGGAGACTATTATGCGGTGAATGGCGGTGAACGCGGTGAAAGAATTCAATATGAAATCAACACAGAATGATTAGCTGGATCTCTTCGGACCAGGTTCAACATAGCAATATTTTATACTACTTGCAAAGCGATTTCTCACATAGAACTATAAAAAGAGTAAAAAATAGCCAGATTATATAAAGGGAAGAAAAATATTGAGAGTCCGCTACAAAATATGAGTTCAACGGGATTTGAACCCAAACGTTAATAGAGACAGGCCAGACGAACTACCACTAAGCCACCAAGGACGATCTGAAATTTTTGTGAAATTAAAGACAATAGTAGATTGTTGTGACCTGCTTATCTCATGCGGTGTAGGAGACTATTATGCGGTGAATGGCGGTGAACGCGGTGAAAGAATTCAATATGAAATCAACACAGAATGATTAGCTGGATCTCTTCGGGCCAGGTTCAACATAGCAATATTTTATACTACTTGAAAAGAGATTTCTCACATAGAACTATAAAAAGAGTAAAAAATAGCCAGATTATATAAAGAGAAAAAAAATATTGTGAGTTCGCTACAAAATATGAGTTCAATGTGATTTGAACCCAAACGTTAATAGAGACAGGCCAGACGAATTACCACTAAGCCACCAGGGACGATCTGAAATTTTTGTGAAATTAAAGACAATAGTAGATTGTTGTGACCTGCTTATCTCATGCGGTGTAGGAGACTATTATGCGGTGAATGACGGTGAACGCGGTGAAAGAATTCAATATGAAATCAACACAGAATGATTAGCTGGATCTCTTCGGCTCAAGTTCAAAATAGCAATATTTTATACTACTTGCAAAGCGATTTCTCACATAGAAGTATAAAAAGTATAAAAAATAGCCAGAATAAATAAAGGAAAAAAAATATTGAGAGTCCGCTACAAAATATGAGTTCAACGGGATTTGAACCCAAACGTTAATAGAGACAGGCCAAACGACCTACCACTAAGCCACCAGGGACGATCTGAAATTTTTGTGAAATTAAAGACAATAGTAGATTGTTGTGACCTGCTTATCTCATGCGGTGTAGGAGACTATTATGCGGTGAATGGCGGTGAACGCGGTGAAAGAATTCAACATGAAATCAACACAGAATGATTAGCTGGATCTCTTCGGGCCAGGTTCAACATAGCAATATTTTATACTACTTGCAAAGCGATTTCGCACATAGAACTATAAAAAGAGTAAAAAATAGCCAGATTATATAAAGGGAAAAAAATATTGTGAGTCCGCTACAAAATATGAGTTCAACGTGATTTGAACCCAAACGTTAATAGAGACAGGCCAAACGACCTACCACTAAGCCACCAGGGACGATCTGAAATTTTTGTGAAATTAAAGACAATAGTAGATTGTTGTGACCTGCTTATCTCATGCGGTGTAGGAGACTATTATGCGGTGAATGGCGGTGAACGCGGTGAAAGAATTCAATATGAAATCAACACAGAATGATTAGCTGGATCTCTTCGGGCCAGGTTCAACATAGCAATATTTTATACTACTAGCAAAGCGATTTCTCACATAGAACTATAAAAAGAGTAAAAAATAGCCAGATTATATAAAGGGAAAAAAAATATTGTGAGTCCGCTACAAAATATGAGTTCAACGTGATTTGAACCCAAACGTTAATAGAGACAGGCCAGACGAACTACCACTAAGCCACCAGGGACGATCTGAAATTTTGGTGAAATTAAAGGCAATAGTAGATTGTTGTGACCTGCTTATCTCATGCGGTGTAGGAGACTATTATGCGGTGAATGGCGGTGAACGCGGTGAAAGAATTGAATATGAAATCAACACAGAATGATTAGCTGGATCTCTTCGGGCCAAGTTCAAAATAGCAATATTTTATACTACTTGCAAAGCGTTTTCTCACATAGAAGTATAAAAAGTATAAAAAATAGCAAGAATAAATAAAGGAAAAAAAATATTGAGAGTCCGCTACAAAATATGAGTTCAACGTGATTTGAACCCAAACGTTAATAGAGACAGGCCAGACGAACTACCACTAAGCCACCAGGGACGATCTGAAATTTTTGTGAAATTAAAGACAATACTAGATTGTTGTGACCTGCTTATCTCATGCGGTGTAGGAGACTATTATGCGGTGAATGGCGGTGAACGCGGTGAAAGAATTCAATATGAAATCAACACAGAATGATTAGCTGGATCTCTTTGGGCAGGTTCAACATAGCAATATTTTATACTTCTTGCAAAGCGATTTCTCACATAGAACTATAAAAAGTATAAAAAATAGCAAGAATAAATAAAGGAAAAAAAATCTTGTGAGTCCGCTACAAAATATGAGTTCAACGTGATTTGAACCCAAACGTTAATAGAGACAGGCCAAACGACCTACCACTAAGCCACCAGGGACGATCTGAATTTTTTGTGAAATTAAAGACAATAGTAGATTGTTGTGACCTGCTTATCTCATGCGGTGTAGGAGACTATTATGCGGTGAATGGCGGTGAACGCGGTGAAAGAATTCAATATGAAATCAACACAGAATGATTAGCTGGATCTCTTCGGGCCAGGTTCAACATAGCAATATTTTTTTCTGCTTGTAAAGCAATTTCTCACATAGAAATATAAAAAGAGTAAAAAATAGCCAGATTATATAAAGATTAAAGGGAAAAAAAATTGTGAGTCTGCTACAAAATATGAGTTCAGCGTGATTTGAACTCAAACGTTTATCGAGATAGGCCAAACGAACTACCACTAAGCCACCAGGGACGATCTGAAATTTTTGTGAAATTAAAGACAATAGTAGATTGTTGTGACCTGCTTATCTCATACGGTGTAGGAGACTATTATGCGGTGAATGGCGGTGAACGCGGTGAAAAAATTCAATATGAAATCAACACAGAATGATTAGCTGGATCTCTTCGGGCTAGGTTCAACATAGCAATATTTTATACTACTTGCAAAGCGATTTCTCACATAGAACTATAAAAAGAGTAAAAAATAGCCAGATTATATAAAGGGAAGAAAAATATTGAGAGTCCGCTACAAAATATGAGTTCAACGGGATTTGAACCCAAACGTTAATAGAGACAGGCCAGACGAACTACCACTAAGCTACCAGGGACGATCTGAAATTTTTGTGAAATTAAAGACAATAGTAAATTGTTGTGACCTGCTTATCTCATGCGGTGTAGGAGACTATTATGCGGTGAATGGCGGTGAACGCGGTGAAAGAATTCAATATGAAGTCAACAGAGAATGATTAGCTGGATCTCTTCGGGCCAGGTTCAACATAGCAATATTTTATACTACTTCCAAAGCGATTTCTCACATAGAACTATAAAAAGAGTAAAAAATAGCCAGATTATATAAAGGGAAAAAAATATTGTGAGTCCGCTACAAAATATGAGTTCAACGTGATTTGAACCCAAACGTTAATAGAGACAGGCCAGACGAACTACCACTAAGCCAACAGGGACGATCTGAAATTTTTGTGAAATTAAAGACAATAGTAGATTGTTGTGACCTGCTTATCTCATGCGGTGTAGGAGACTATTATGCGGTGAATGGCGGTGAACGCGGTGAAAGAATTCAATATGAAATCAACACGGAATGATTAGCTGGATCTCTTCGGGCCAGGTTCAACATAGCAATATTTTATACTACTTGCAAAGCGATATCTCACATAGAACTATAAAAAGAGTAAAAAATAGCCTGATTATATAAAGGGAAAAAAAATATTGTGAGTCCGCTACAAAATATGAGTTCAACGTGATTTGAACACAAACGTTAATAGAGACAGGCCAGAGGAACTACCACTAAGCCACCAGGGACGATCTGAAATTTTTGTGAAATTAAAGACAATAGTAGATTGTTGTGACCTGCTTATCTCATGCGGTGTACGAGACTATTATGCGGTGAATGGTGGTGAACGCCGTGAAAGAATTCAATATGAAATCAACACAGAATTATTAGCTGGATCTCTTTGGGCCAAGTTCAAAATAGCAATATTTTATGCTACTTGCAAAGCGATTTCTCACATAGAAGTATAAAAAGTATAAAAAATAGCAACAATAAATAGAGGAAAAAAAATATTGAGAGTCCGCTACAAAATATGAGTTCAACGGGATTTGAACCCAAACGTTAATCGAGACAGGGCAGACGAACTACCACTAAGCCACCAGGGACGATCTGCAATTTTTGTGAAATTAAAGACAACAGTAAATTGTTGTGACCTGCTTATCTCATGCGGTGTAGGAGACTATTATGCGGTGAATGGCGGTGAACGCGGTGAAAGAATTCAATATGAAATCAACACAGAATGATTAGCTGGATCTCTTCAGGCCAGGTTCAACATAGCAATATTTTTTTCTCCTTGTAAAGCAATTTCTCACATAGAAATATAAAAAGAGTAAAAAATAGCCAGATTATATAAAGATTAAAAGGAAAAAAATTTGTGAGTCTGCTACAAAATATGAGTTCAACGTGATTTGAACCCAAACGTTAATAGAGACAGGCCAGACGAACTACCACTAAGCCACCAGGGACGATCTGAAATTTTTGTGAAATTAAAGACAATAGTAGATTGTTGTGACCTGCTTATCTCACGCGGTGTAGGAGACTATTATGCGGTGAATGGCGGTGAACGCGGTGAAAGAATTCAATATGAAATCAACAGAGAATGATTAGCTGGATCTCTTCGGGCCAGGTTCAACATAGCAATATTTTATACTACTTGCAAAGCGATTTCTCACATAGAACTATAAAAAGAGTAAAAAATAGCCAGATTATATAAAGGGAAAAAAATATTGTGAGTCCGCTACAAAATATGAGTTCAACGTGATTTGAACCCAAACGTTAATAGAGACAGGCCAGACGAACTACCACTAAGCCACCAGGGACGATCTGAAATTTTTGTGATATTAAAGACAATAGTAGATTGTTCTGACCTGCTTATCTCATGCGGTGTAGGAGACTATTATGCGGTGAATGGCGGTGAACGCGGTGAAAGAATTCAATAAGAAATCAACACAGAATGATTAGCTGCATCTCTTCGGGCCAGGTTCAACATAGCAATATTTTATACTACTTGCAAAGCGATTTCTCACATAGAAGTACAAAAAGTATAAAAAATAGCAAGAATAAATAAAGGGGAAAAATATTGAGAGTCCGCTAAAAAATATGAGTTCAACGGGATTTGAACCCAAACGTTAATAGAGACAGGACATACGAACTACCACTAAGCCACCAGGGACGATCTGAAGTTCTTGCGAAATTAAAGACAATAGTAGATTGTTGTGACCTGCTTATCTCATGCGGTGTAGGAGACTATTATGCGGTGAATGGCGGTGAACGCGGTGAAAGAATTCAATATGAAATCAACACAGAATGATTAGCTGGATCTCTTCGGGCCAGGTTCAACATAGCAATATTTTTTTCTGCTTGTAAAGCAATTTCTCACATAGAAATATAAAAAGAGTAAAAAATAGCCAGATTATATAAAGATTAAAGGGAAAAAAAATTGTGAGTCTGCTACAAAATATGAGTTCAGCGTGATTTGAACTCAAACGTTTATCGAGATAGGCCAAACGAACTACCACTAAGCCACCAGGGACGATCTGAAATTTTTGTGAAATTAAAGACAATAGTAGATTGTTGTGACCTGCTTATCTCATACGGTGTAGGAGACTATTATGCGGTGAATGGCGGTGAACGCGGTGAAAAAATTCAATATGAAATCAACACAGAATGATTAGCTGGATCTCTTCGGGCTAGGTTCAACATAGCAATATTTTATACTACTTGCAAAGCGATTTCTCACATAGAACTATAAAAAGAGTAAAAAATAGCCAGATTATATAAAGGGAAAAAAAATATTGAGAGTCCGCTACAAAATATGAGTTCAACGTGATTTGAACCCAAACGTTAATAGAGACAGGCCAGACGAACTACCACTAAGCCACCAGGGACGATCTGAAATTTTTGTGAAATTAAAGACAATAGTAGATTGTTGTGACCTGCTTATCTCATGCGGTGTAGGAGACTATTATGCGGTGAATAGCGGTGAATGCGGTGAAAGAATTCAATATGAAATCAACACGGAATGATTAGCTGGATCTCTTCGGGCCAGGTTCAACATAGCAATATTTTATACTACTTGCAAAGCGATATCTCACATAGAACTATAAAAAGAGTGAAAAATAGCCAGATTATATAAAGGAAAAAAAATATTGTGAGTCCGCTACAAAATATGAGTTCAACGTGATTTGAACCCAAACGTTAATAGAGACAGGCCAGACGAACTACCACTAAGCCACCTGGGACGATCTGAAATTTTTGTGAAATTAAAGACAATAGTAGATTGTTGTAACCTGCTTATCTCATGCGGTGCAGGAGACTATTATGCGGTGAATGGCGGTGAACGCGGTGAAAGAATTCAATATGAAATCAACAGAGAATGATTAGCTGGATCTCTTCGGGCCAGGTTCAACATAGCAATATTTTA